>JADKLZ010009637.1:524-13353 GCA_021533235.1 Biomphalaria straminea | reverse complement strand
AACCCCCCCCCCCCCCCAAAAAAAAAAAAAAAAAACTCTGTTGCTGTTTTTTTTTTCTAAATGCACATCATACTGGTTTAATAGGAATGCTTCTTTAAGGAATATCTTTCATAAATATACACTTAGTTTTAGACAGGTAATAGACAGCCAGAAAATTTCGAACTAAGGACCATGGCTAAAAGTTACCCTTTCAGACCTTGTGGTCTATAGGGCAGGATGATGTAAAGGTCATCTGATTCTGTGGCCTACGGTTAACGAGGGTGTCATGTGGCCAGCACAACGACCAACCGCCTTTACTTTTCCCCAACTTAATGTCAGGTACCCATTATAGCTGGATGGACTCAGAGGCGCCCAAGGATTCCGAAATAAAAATCCTAGTCTACACCAGGATTCGAACCCGGTACTCCAAGCGCTTTACCGCTCAGCAACCGCGCCTCAAGGACCATCGCTACCACAGGGTATATGTAAGACTTGGCCATCTTTGCCGTCTGTTTTTACAAAGCTCATTCTGACTGTCTGTCTGGTACAAAGTTTGAACACGTGATTTCTCCCACTCCACATTATCAGATCAAGTTGAAACTTCGCACTGTTATTAGCTGTTCCTTACAGAACATGAAACAATAAAAAGAAATTAACCAATCACTGTAGTTATTTAAATCGTGGAAATTTATCAATTTTGTCTGACGTCGAAAAGGGAAATGGATCTTAAAACATTGAGATATGGCTGCAAATTTGAAGTTCTCCTTAGATACGCTTTCTTAATTACCAACTATGAGATAATTAGCCAGTCAAAGGTTATTATTTTGTGCATATATATATAATTACGTTTTTTTTTTAGATAGAATTAGAAAATATGCCCAGGCCCATGTCACTGTCCCCTCCACCCGAGTCAAGCACATAAGTACACAAACGTCGAAGATCGGTCGTTGTGTAGACCACACGGTATCCTCGTTATCCTTAAGTATCAACACATAGATATTGCCACCAGAGTCAAGCACACTATCTCACACACGAGGAGGGGGGGGGAACTAATATCTGTGTCACTGGACGACACGAGAACAAGAAGAGAGCAAAAAAAAAATCAAACAGGGGACAATGTTCACCCATGGAACACGCGCCTCCGTCACGCAAGAATAAGCAGAGTCACGCCACACAACTACACATTAGGAGTTACACAAAGGATTAAGAGGTCAGACTATGAAACAATAACCCCCCACTTGGATTGAACTGCGACTAGAGTTTTACTTATTTTCGTGGCCTATATTTATCTACTGTCCTACAACCTTGACCCCATACACCCCCTCCTTTGAGTTCTAAGTCTTACATACCATTGCTCCCCCCTTTAATGTACGCATCATAGCAGACACCTAGTTAGGGCCGAATTTAAGTATGTGGAGGCCCCGGGAGAGAATTTTTTTTTTACTTATTAATAAAATGTCTGATATCAAAAGGTGTGCGCCATATTTTAATAGAAAGAGGGTGGTTGTACAATTGAGAGTTTACGTAATGCAGTAAATGCGGATCCACTATTGTATAATACGAGCACACTATTTGCTGATACTTTTTAAACCAAGACAGTCTTGTTATGGGTCTCCCATAGATGCGCCCCTACACCTCGTTAAGACTTATTGTGGTAGGTGAAGTGGCGTAGAGAGGGAGGGGTTCTAAATTAGGCTGTCCCCTTGGGAGTTAAATATACTTATAATGGTTGTAGATTATAGTCATTATAGATCTATATGCACTTCATCGTCTGACAGTGAAAATATTTGACAGTAGTCAAATATAGATGAATGATGGATTGGCAGGGTCGGATTTAAGAATGTAGAGGTCCCTACACTTTTCCGAAAGCTTTAATGAAACTCCTTTTTAACACCTTAAATATACTGATGATCTGATGTCTAATAGGAAGCCATATCTTAGAAGAAAGGAACAGAGGAATTGCAAACTGTATCTAATCTTACAACTTTAAAAAAAAGTTATGATTTTTTAATATGCATTTTTTCAAAAAAAAATGTATCTATATTTTTTTACGTTTTTTAAGTTTGTGGAGAGTAAGAGTAAGACCATGGGTGACTTTTAAAATCTTTTTTTTTTTTGTGAGGCCCCATGGGCTGTAACCCCACCTGCCCTGGCTTAAATCCGGCCCTGCTTTTAAAATACTACTCTAAGACGAGACAAATACCTAAAACGACTCACGAACAGGAACGACAGGTACTTGTGACACGGACTTGTTATCAGAATAATCAGATACACTGACACAGACAGGACGAACACGTGTTTACAGTAACTACTATATTTAACTAGATCTACCTATAATAGTAAAATGTACATCTAGAATATATCTAGAATCGCAATACAGTTTGGTCACGTGTAGTGTACGCTAACTTTACAGAAAACAAAACTATAACAATTCTTAAACACACAGACGCAATACTAAAACAAACTAAAAAAAAAACAACAACACATCTCATGATAACACACTGACCCACTCAGTTACAGCACACGGCTAAAGCCAAGACTATGAGACTCCTCATTAAAAAAAAAAAAAAGCGGCATGGAAGAGGTGAGGAGTTCCTCCATTTTTTTTTATACATCTCCCACCCCCTCCCCTTGTGTTCCAATACCCGACGCAAGCCCATTCTGTTTGGCAGCTGTTTCGAGTCGCCCCTCCAGCGCCCTGCCCACCCCGTGGACGGCACCCCCCTCCTCCCATCGCTTCCTCTCAGGTTTAGGTCACAGAGGAAAACAAGGGAGATACAAGCATTTTAATAGCAAAGAAAGAAAATGAAGGGGGGGAAATATAAAGGAGGAGACAGAGAAGGGGGAGGGGGTGTTCCAAGTCGTTCTCCCCCCTCCCCTGATTAACCTATTATCATCGACCTTCTCTTTTTTTCTTCCTTTGTTCTTACATACACACGAGATAATTGATGCATCTTTTGAGTTTGAAAAGATAAACTTGTGTTTCCTATAATGTATTAGCGAGTAACGCGCATCATTGAAAGACACAGTTTACACCCTACACACAGTTTACACCCTACACACAGTTTACACCCTACGACCCTTTGCAATGCGACTCATGCTAAAACATATTTTAAAAAATGCACATTTTCACAGGGGCGAGGCTCAGTGGATTGATAAGGTCCTTATTATATAGGCAGTAACCTAAGAAATTAATAATCACAATAAACGTGTTTCTGGGTCCTTCTATGGGGAAAAAAAAAGCAATGGGGACTGAATCGAGGCAAATCGTTACAGGAGGCATGAACACTGACCTGCAACGTCACAAACTGTGGGCAGTTTAGACCAATAGCTCGCTGCAACGTCAAATGTCTGTACGACATAGTGGTTAAGCTCCCCCACAAAATGTGACGTTGCAGGCCTTAAATAACAAATGGTCTTCGCCTGAATGAGCCATCTGTTCTTAGAAAGTTACGACTACTCTATTAACTTTGAAATTTGAAATATCTTTTCTCCAAATATGATTTATCGCTTTTACTTTATGTAATAAAAATGGTGACTGGCCTTTTGCGTTTTGTTCTATGCCCACTACACACACCCAGTCACAACTGGTAAGCTAATTGTATATATATATATATATAATAGCATCTGGATCTATATTGCAGAGCCGGTTGGAGTTGATTATAATATCAAAAGAGAAAATCAATAGCGCATTATTATAAAGTGTGCATTAAAGTGCCCGGAATGAACTGCTCACTCATACACACCTTTCCTCCTCTTTCACCCCCTGCCAGCTACCTCCTTTTCTACTCCCCCCCCCGTCTCTCTCCACCCAGATCGTATATGAAGTTGACAAAAGGGGTGCACACCACAATAAAGTTCCGCGTAATGTGTCCAGGCTACACGGGGGCAACTTCATCATTTATCATACAACGTGTTAGTTAATTAATTCTTTTCTATTTTCATGATCTGGTCCTGCCTAGTGTGCTGAGAGAAAGGGGTGGGGGGAGTCCACGCGCCGCGTGACTGGTTTTGTTTGGATTTCTTTGTTTTGATTATCATATTCTTTAAATCTTTAAACTCGCCAATATATATATATTATTATAGCTTTTATATAGCGCTACTTTCATGCTTATAGCATGCTCAGAGCGCTTTTGGTCCAAACTCATTTGTGGACCAGTGGGTGGAGGGGGTATCTAGGAGTTGGTTTCCCGTGCTGCCTTTGGGCGCTCAGTAAACACAACTCTGCCCGAGTCGGGTGTCGAACCTCGGGCCCCCTTCTAGGTAGCCAAGCAAGCCAAGCTCAAGCCGCACTTAGCCTCTCGACCACGCTTCCCATATATATATATATATATATATTATATATATATATATAATACGAACGTCTTTTAACCTCTCAACAGTTAAATATAAAAACATATAGTGGCGTAGCTAGATTGGGGGGGGGGGCGGGGGGGGAATTTGAAAAACCCCCACCGGGCCCAAAAGAAATTTAAAATTAAATATTACGCAAAATGCAGTGGCCCCCAAAAAGTTCAAGCCCCATGGGGCCCCCAAATGATGGCGAATTTTTAGCTACGCCACCGAGAACATGGTAGTTGAGTAGAACTAGATAGATATAAGCACTTGACGCAAAGCTCGTTTTCTACTGCCACTGACAACACACGCAGAGAGAATTATACAAACACTAGATGACAAATATTATTCAGTTAAAATAAATTCTAAATTCAGTGGCGTAGCTCCCCCCCCCGAGGCCCCCACTTGAGGGGGGACCCCCAAATGGGTGTTTTTTTACATAAAAAAATACCTATTACGCAAAATGCAGGGGCCCCAAAGAGGTCAAGCCCCCAGGGCCCCCAAACGATGGAAAATTCCTAGCTACGCCACTGTTTAAATGGACAGAAAGAACAGTGACAATCGGTGTCGGTATCAAAATCTAGATGTTTATGTTCGAAGCTTAACACAAAAATCATGTTTCCGCGGTCAACAATTCACGAGGGTGTAAGGTGGAAAGCACAACGACTAACGGTACCAACCAAGTATCAAACTAGTGTTTGATGGAAAGGGGGGACGTTCCGGAAATTGATACGAGGGAAAGCAGTCAATCAATGCTCAAGTTATACAATTTTAACAACTAGATACATTTAAAAATTAGCGAAGGCGGCAGCAACCTTAATCTAAGGGTCTGCAACGCCATAACCTTTGCCCTCAGAATTGAAACATTAGGTTAAGTAAAACTATCCAAGGAAAGGGGGAATGATATACTGTATGAAATGATAAGGTTGATAAGTTAAAATGATGAGGTTGATAAGTTAAAATGATAAGGTTGATAAGTTAAAATGATAAGGTTGATAAGTAAAATAAGGTTGATAAGTTAAAATGATAAGATTGATAAGTTAAAATGATAAGGTTGATAAGTTATGCCCAGGATCGTATTAGAATGCAGGCGATCAAAATAACTGAGGAATCCCAACAGAAAAAGTAATTAAAAATATACCCCCCAAACAATGACAATTTATTAACATTCACAAAGCAGCTAAAAATTATCGAAAAAAAAGAAGGGGGGGGGGGGGTGTTAAATATTTTAAAAAATTCATGAAAAATAATCACCCCCCCCCCGCCACACACTTTTTATTCCACATTTTAGTAGTCAGGTTGTATGAATAGGGGGGAGTGTGCCCTTCATATTGCGTCTCCTGATTAGAATCATTGTGGGTGATTTGGCACTATGTGCTATGACACTGCGATTAAACTAGTTGCTGTTCACCAGTCAAGAGAGAGAGAGAGAGAGAGAGAGAGAGAGAGCCGAACCGACTAAAGAAACATACGCCTGTAAGGTTCATGACCTAATTTTAATCAGGTCGAGTTATGACGATGTAAAATGAATTATATAAAAGCAGCAGTTCTCAAACTCTGATGGCAGTATAAAACAAACAACGGAACACGACACTTACAAACACGACATAAGTGAATATATGAGAAGGGGGGGGGGTAGTCATGTCAATTCTAAAGACAATTGGAAGTGTGGTGGCTGGGTGGTAAAACACTTGGCTTCTGAACGGGGGGGGGGGGTCCCGGGTTCGAATTCTGGTGATGACTGGTAATTTCAATTTCGGAATCCTTGGACGCCTCTGAGTCCACCCAGTCCTAATGGGTACCTGATATCAGTTGGGAAAAGGAAAAGGCTGTTTGATCGTTGTTCTTGCCACACGACACCCTCCTCGTTAACTGTGGGCCACAAAAAAACAGATGACTATTACATCATCTGCCGTATATGATCTGAAAGAGGAACTTTTACTAAAGACACTGATGTGAAAAATTGAGAAATGTTGTTCTGTCACCGTTGACATCGTAAATCAGCTTACAAGTAGAACAGTTACACTATCAGTTATCTGTACTTGTACATACATGAACTTTTTTTTTTTTTTTTGTGTTTACCAAGTATACAATGTTAATATAATAAATATAAGGTCTTGTACCAACATATAGGACAATCCAGCACTACATCTTTGGACTCAGTAGATCTTGACATATAATAGATCTGGATATCATATATATATACTTAATCTGTTACTGGAGTACTACCCACATTTAACTAGCATTGATCTGGGCCATAATAGCAATAGCAGAGGTAGGGTATTATGAATAGCATGTGATAATGAGAGAGAGCAGGTTAAATAGAGATATAATATGTTAACTACAGCCGATAGAGATGCAGAATCTAAAATCTAACACTCAACTGATTTTAGATTACTGCTATTCCATATAGACCTTCTATTTGCTAGGTCAAATTAATACAATTGCTCCTTGTTGCCTGAATCAGCCAGGAAAACCAACAACTTAGAATTACAGATTAGCATGTATAAGTAGATAGACAAATAGACTCATGTGCGATGTATCTATCCCCTCTTTTGATTCATTTTGAAGTAACGTCAATTATATAAAATACCTAAGTAAGACTGCCTAACGAGATCTAGAGCTACTAATCATACTAATGTATGCTTACTTATACTTATATCTATAACTTGTTTGATTACATAAATCACCGATCTTCCAGAGTTGATATAATATATATATATAAGTAAATGTTTAGAAAAAAAGGTCTAGAACTACATTACTCTAGCACTCTAGCTAGATCAAATAGACGCCAGAATACTATATCTAAGTACACCATCTAGATCTATTATTTCTAAATCTAATAACTAATATATCTAGATTCTAGATCTAGTAGGTTCAATCATAGTATCATACGTAACATTAATGTGATTAATACATTATGACATTATGATTATAGATCTAGGCAGTATAGTGAATATAGAATCTAGATTATTCTAGATCTAACGTCACTAACGACTAATACTTCATATATACTATAATCTAGATCTAGATCTAGTTTAGTCGGAAGAGTGACAAACCAGATTTAGATTTCACATAATGACATCTAGAATCTAGACTATTCTAGACTGAGTCTAGTCTTAGACTAGATTCACTAGATTATTGATTAGAGTAATACACAAAGAACAACAAAGACTAGATTATGACTAGATTCTAGAGAGTAGATCAATATAAATAGTACAAAACATTTTACAAACAGGTCTAATTCTCTAATTACCTTTTCACGCAGAGACCTGTGTCTGAACACAGCGTCTTTGAACAAAAAAAAAATCAGTGTGTGAATTGTACACGACAGTAAGAATGAAAACAAAGCAATACTAAACAAGAGAGCTGGAGGAACACAAAAAATCCACTCGATGCTATCCTCGGAGTTTAACTTTTTTCTCTCTCTCTTCTCCCTCTCTTACCAATCTGACACAAACTACACAACAACACTCGGGGAATAAATTTCTCCACTTCTCGTCTGCTACTAGCGGCTGGCCTCCCTTGCGGAGCAGTAGTAGTAGAACACGGCGATTTTTCCCAACACCGATCTTTCATTTAACGTGTACGCACTCGGCGGAACCACTCGCCCAGTTCTTCTTGTCATCTGCCTATGGTCTGGGCCTCATTAAACCCCGCGCGCTCGCCTGCTTTTCCGATGAATGGGACCCTTAATGATTTCCTTTTCGTCCAATCAGCGTTGTCGGAATACTGGCTTTAATGGCGGATATCGCCCGGGCGAGTCTATTATCGGCTGTTTCGCAGGGGTGGCAGGTTAAGATTTATTTTTAGCCGTGTTTATATTTAATATACGAAGAGTGAAGAATATATTTGATCGTCCACTATCGCTTGATTATATTTTTTCCTATTCCCCCCTCTTCCTCGGTCCATACTGTGTAGAGATTTCAGCTAGCATCATCGCCAGAGCGCATTAACTTTGTTTGATTTCACTTGCACTGGATTGATTAAAGGCCAGACTAATTTGAGCTATAATTAAAAGATGCGTCATCGCGCGCGGTCTCATTACTTACTTGCAGACGATGCCATGAAATATTAAAGCAATTTGTGTGATCAATCAAAAGATAGAAAGATAGGGAATGGGAGAGAGAAAGAAAGATAGGGAATGGAAAAGAAAAACTAGAAAGCAAATGGAAGATGAGATTCATATAAAAGTCAAGAAGTAAAAAAACTTGCAGCGATGTTCGGAAGTTAATATTGTGTTTTGTTTGTTTTTAAGTTTTTCTAACAGGCCGTTCTTATTACAAAGTCGCCTGTAGCACTGTTTCTCAAAGTGTGGTCCGCTGATCATCAGGGGTCCTCAAGACGACCGAGGGGCGGTCTGCAGAAATATGAAAACTTTATACAATTGAAACTTCTCCGCTAAAAATCCAGTTTATCCGATCAGATAATGTTAATAATAATAATCAATTCGCCACCTGCTACAGTTTAATTTGTCTATAACGAACCTATGACGACCTAAACCACAAGATTTGAAATTTCTGACTGGGTATTCATTGCGGGTCATTGTACAGCAACTGTTGACTGCTTTCCCGCCTTTTTTTTTTACCGTAATTAACCTCATTACAATTTTTTTTAAAGTCTCGAAATAGTACATTGTAAACTGTATTTTTTAAAGTCATTAGTGATAAAGAAATAATTGTTTTTATTATTATTATTATTATTTATTTTATTTTGTTCTATTTTATGATTTCATTTTTTTTTTCAATTTAAAAATTTACCAGTAATATTTAAAGCATTTATTTACATACAAAAAAATAAACATACAAAAGAAAGCCAAAAGCGTGAAAACGTGCAAAACAAAAACAATTGGTAAAAAAAAATCATTATTAATAGTCTAGATTTATTACAAATTTAATCACATGATTGATTCAATCTGATTGATAATACAATTACATTGAAAATAATGGGGTCTCGTTTTTAGGCAGCAGTCCTCGAAAGGGGTATAGACGCTATTAAAGGAGTGTGGTCTGTCACTCTGTCCGTCCAGTTTAGAGCTCGCAAAGCATCCACACTGATTTATATCGTCTCAGTTACTATGGGAAGGTTACATCTGCAGAATGGAAGACTCCCGTATTCCTAAACGACTCCTTTTTGATCAACTAAGGGGAGAGAAGCGATCACAAGGTGGACTAGTAGAGGACATCTCTTGCAGAATAAAACCGTCATAAAAAAAAGGCAAATGACACTAGCTCCAGTTGGAATAATCTGTCCAGTGCGCTGCAGAACATTCCGGGCTCACATAGGTCTCACCAGCCACATGAGGAGGCACAAAACTCCAGTGCAAATCACCCAACTCCCCTGGATGACAAAAGTGGTCATCATTGAACCACGATGGACAAACTATATGTACGTACACGTACACACACACACACACACACACACACACATATACATACACACACATACATACATACATACATACATACATACTACATACATATTTTTAAAGTGAATTTATATTGAATCTTCATAAGAGTAAAAAAAAAAAAGGGGAGGGGGCTCAAAAATCCTACATGGGGCCTCCACATACTTATATCCGGCACTAATGATGTGCACAACAACGTTTCAAATTAAACAACTTTTAAAATATTATAAATAAATAGAAATATAGTACTCAGGATAAAAATGCATGTTGTACTTTAGTATCCTATTTATTAGTCGAAGCAGCTAACATTGTGGATAATACTATATGTGTGTGTCTATGACACTAGGTCCAGAGGGAGTCTGTTTATTTATCCTAAGTATCTAGTGTCCAGCTTGTCCGAGGAGATAAATAGGAATGTTTGGCAGAGGTGCTCGTCCCAACATTGAGCAATTAAAAAGTTCTGTGAGGTGAGGAAACAGGTACATTAATGACTCCAAAGTGTGACCGTCTCTCGACAGCACTCGTCGTCCTCCTGGGTGTTCTCGTGTTTTGCGCAACGATTAATGAGTTTTGCATGCTCTCTCTTTTCTCTCTCCCCCCCTCTCTCTCTCCTATCTCTATTGTGTCTCTCTCCCATCCCTATTTTCTCCCTGCCTTGTTGCAATCTACTCGTTTTTTTCTTTCCTCCTCTTCACCAACTATCGTTCTGTCTGTCTGTCTGTCTGTCTGTCTGCCTGTCTGTCTTTCTTCCCACTTTCTCTTTTCTCTACGCGTTCTCCTCTTTACTCTTTGTCACACTTATTCTCTCTTCCCCTGTATCTCTCTCTTCTCTCTTCGGCCTTTTCCTATTCACCACAGGATTCTAAAACAAAACAAAACAAAGAAAAAAAAAAACAACTAAAAATACTTTTAAAAAAAAGTGTATGTGAAGTGTAATTGTATCAATAAGTTTGGATCAGCCATGTCATTACATTTGTAATAGATCTAGACAAACAACAATAAATGCCGTGAATAGGAATTTATCAATGGACCTCATTCACCAATCTTAAACAAACAACATTTAGTCATGGGATAATATTGATAAAACAACGAAAAAAAACAACTGTCACGTGATAGCCATTGCGTATTAAAAACTAGATCGTCATTTGTATAGAAGAGATAAGAGACTCGTGTAAATGAATGCTGTTGGTTTACGATTGGGAAATGATGTCCTTTTTTTTATTGTTTACCACTATTTCAAGCTTTTTTACTTTCTCCATACGCTATGATCTTATCCATGCCACATATGCGACCGGCTTTTCAAAGCGAGGATTGGACTTCACAGCCATCTTGGAGTCCATAGGAAATGAGAGATGTGATCATCTTTGTACACGAAGGAGGAGGAGCTATATATCCCTTATCTGGACCAGTTGGGAAAATTAGTGGGTGGGGAAGAAATGGATATCTGGGTGGATTTTACCGTAATTGTTTTTTTTTTATTTACTAAAAAAAAAAAAAAAACTGACTGAATTCGAAAAAGTGTCTCACGTCTCCTAGTGCCGACCTGCTAACCACTCTGCCAGGGAAGTACTTATAATTAGAGAAGATTGTATAGTTATATATTGTTTATAACAATTTAGAGCGTCGGCCTATAAAAGGGGATTAACTCGGTTTATACCATACACTTCGCCGCCCATTAAAGTAGATATCCTTCAGAGACACTGAAGATAGATAGGTCACACCCTTCGCAAGCATGCATCCAACATAACAAGGCAAGCCCTAACCTGAAACCCTCAAAGAAAAGAGGAAGAAGGGGGGGGGGGGGCCCGCCAAGGAATACATGGCACAGCGATCTTGAAGCAGATGCCAAGCAGATGGGCAAGACGTGGGGACAGTTGGAGAGACTCGCCCAGAACCGAGATGCCTGGAGGAAGCTGGTTGGTGGCCTATCCACCAGACGGGACCCACAGACAGAGATGATATGATACCACTACTCCAGTGAAGTAAAAGTTCTTTCGTTTAATTGAAATGTAAACAAGAATAATGGATATTTAAATATATATATATTATAAAACCCAACCCGTGCTTTAGGACCACTAATCCCTCGTTATATTAGTTCTATTAACATAATTTGTAATTGACAATTCTATCAGCTTGCTTCCTTCAGAGGCGTAGCTAGGAATTTGCAATTATTTGGGGGCCCAAGCCCCTGCATTTTGCGTAATATTTAATATTTAATGTTTACAACACTCATTTAGGCCTCCCCTCAAGTAAGGGCCCCAGGTGGATTTTCAAATTCTCCCCAATCCCCCCCCCACCTTATCTACATCTCTGCCTTCCTTACATTAATGGGATCAATCATCAAGCATCAATCATTCACAGATGCGGAACAGAACTATAGAATAATTCTTAAACTTTTATTGACTTGGATTCTTTTAAAAATATTCACGGGTAATCTATATCGTTAAGTGGGGGCGCGGTGGTCGAATGGTTAAGCGCTTGGCTTCCGAACCTGAGGTTCTGGGTTCGAATCCCGGTGAAGACTGGGAATTTGAATTTCTGGATTTTTAGGGCGCCCCTGTGTCCACCCAACCCTGATGGGTACCTGGCTTTAGTAAAGTAAAGGCGGTTGGTCGTTGTGCTGGCCACATAACACCCTGCTCGTTAACCGTTGGCCTAAGAAACATATGACCTTAACATCATCTGCCCCATAGATCGCAAGGTCTGAAGGGGACACTTTTACTTTACTTTACTTTAATCTATATCGTAAAATAGTATTATTATGTTAGAAAAGAACGAGTTTCGTTAAAGGGAGACAAAATTCATCGTATTCCCTTTATCAGTTTCCGCTGAGGAATTTCTGGTGATGTGGCAGGTCTGCAGCAGTACCGCCCTCTGACAGGCAACGAGAATGTTCCTAGGAATGCCCAGAGCCTTGAAGGTTTCTGTGAGGTCAGTTGTTATTATCCCCTCGGTTGATATGACAATGGGGTATATTGTTATTTTAGAAAGCTTCCATAAACGCTTAATCTCCAAGCCTAGGTTCACATACTATCGCTGTTTTTCCAGCTCAATTACTATAAGTGATGAGATAGTGGTACGGCACAATTATTATTATTATTATTATTA
>JADKLZ010009636.1:524-13142 GCA_021533235.1 Biomphalaria straminea | reverse complement strand
AACCCCCCCCCCCCCCCAAAAAAAAAAAAAAAAAACTCTGTTGCTGTTTTTTTTTTCTAAATGCACATCATACTGGTTTAATAGGAATGCTTCTTTAAGGAATATCTTTCATAAATATACACTTAGTTTTAGACAGGTAATAGACAGCCAGAAAATTTCGAACTAAGGACCATGGCTAAAAGTTACCCTTTCAGACCTTGTGGTCTATAGGGCAGGATGATGTAAAGGTCATCTGATTCTGTGGCCTACGGTTAACGAGGGTGTCATGTGGCCAGCACAACGACCAACCGCCTTTACTTTTCCCCAACTTAATGTCAGGTACCCATTATAGCTGGATGGACTCAGAGGCGCCCAAGGATTCCGAAATAAAAATCCTAGTCTACACCAGGATTCGAACCCGGTACTCCAAGCGCTTTACCGCTCAGCAACCGCGCCTCAAGGACCATCGCTACCACAGGGTATATGTAAGACTTGGCCATCTTTGCCGTCTGTTTTTACAAAGCTCATTCTGACTGTGTGTCTAGTACAAAGTTTGAACAATGTATTTCTCCCACTCCACATTATCAGATCAAGTTGAAACTTCACACTGTTATTAGCTGTTCCTTACAGAACATGAAACAATAAAAAGAAATTAACCAATCACTGTAGTTATTTAAATCGTGGAAATTTATCAATTTTGTCTGACGTCGAAAAGGGAAATGGATCTTAAAACATTGAGATATGGCTGCAAATTTGAAGTTCTCCTTAGATACGCTTTCTTAATTACCAACTATGAGATAATTAGCCAGTCAAAGGTTATTATTTTGTGCATATATATATAATTACGTTTTTTTTTTAGATAGAATTAGAAAATATGCCCAGGCCCATGTCACTGTCCCCTCCACCCGAGTCAAGCACATAAGTACACAAACGTCGAAGATCGGTCGTTGTGTAGACCACACGGTATCCTCGTTATCCTTAAGTATCAACACATAGATATTGCCACCAGAGTCAAGCACACTATCTCACACACGAGGAGGGGGGGGGAACTAATATCTGTGTCACTGGACGACACGAGAACAAGAAGAGAGCAAAAAAAAAATCAAACAGGGGACAATGTTCACCCATGGAACACGCGCCTCCGTCACGCAAGAATAAGCAGAGTCACGCCACACAACTACACATTAGGAGTTACACAAAGGATTAAGAGGTCAGACTATGAAACAATAACCCCCCACTTGGATTGAACTGCGACTAGAGTTTTACTTATTTTCGTGGCCTATATTTATCTACTGTCCTACAACCTTGACCCCATACACCCCCTCCTTTGAGTTCTAAGTCTTACATACCATTGCTCCCCCCTTTAATGTACGCATCATAGCAGACACCTAGTTAGGGCCGAATTTAAGTATGTGGAGGCCCCGGGAGAGAATTTTTTTTTTACTTATTAATAAAATGTCTGATATCAAAAGGTGTGCGCCATATTTTAATAGAAAGAGGGTGGTTGTACAATTGAGAGTTTACGTAATGCAGTAAATGCGGATCCACTATTGTATAATACGAGCACACTATTTGCTGATACTTTTTAAACCAAGACAGTCTTGTTATGGGTCTCCCATAGATGCGCCCCTACACCTCGTTAAGACTTATTGTGGTAGGTGAAGTGGCGTAGAGAGGGAGGGGTTCTAAATTAGGCTGTCCCCTTGGGAGTTAAATATACTTATAATGGTTGTAGATTATAGTCATTATAGATCTATATGCACTTCATCGTCTGACAGTGAAAATATTTGACAGTAGTCAAATATAGATGAATGATGGATTGGCAGGGTCGGATTTAAGAATGTAGAGGTCCCTACACTTTTCCGAAAGCTTTAATGAAACTCCTTTTTAACACCTTAAATATACTGATGATCTGATGTCTAATAGGAAGCCATATCTTAGAAGAAAGGAACAGAGGAATTGCAAACTGTATCTAATCTTACAACTTTAAAAAAAAGTTATGATTTTTTAATATGCATTTTTTCAAAAAAAAATGTATCTATATTTTTTTACGTTTTTTAAGTTTGTGGAGAGTAAGAGTAAGACCATGGGTGACTTTTAAAATCTTTTTTTTTTTTGTGAGGCCCCATGGGCTGTAACCCCACCTGCCCTGGCTTAAATCCGGCCCTGCTTTTAAAATACTACTCTAAGACGAGACAAATACCTAAAACGACTCACGAACAGGAACGACAGGTACTTGTGACACGGACTTGTTATCAGAATAATCAGATACACTGACACAGACAGGACGAACACGTGTTTACAGTAACTACTATATTTAACTAGATCTACCTATAATAGTAAAATGTACATCTAGAATATATCTAGAATCGCAATACGGTTTGGTCAAGTGTAGTGTACGCTAACTTTACAGAAAACAAAACTATAACAATTCTTAAACACACAGACGCAATACTAAAACAAACTAAAAAAAAAAAAACAACACATCTCATGATAACACACTGACCCACTCAGTTACAGCACACGGCTAAAGCCAAGACTATGAGACTCCTCATTAAAAAAAAAAAAAAGCGGCATGGAAGAGGTGAGGAGTTCCTCCATTTTTTTTATACATCTCCCACCCCCTCCCCTTGTGTTCCAATACCCGACGCAAGCCCATTCTGTTTGGCAGCTGTTTCGAGTCGCCCCTCCAGCGCCCTGCCCACCCCGTGGACGGCACCCCCCTCCTCCCATCGCTTCCTCTCAGGTTTAGGTCACAGAGAGGAAAACAAGGGAGATACAAGCATTTTAATAGCAAAGAAAGAAAATGAAGGGGGAAATATAAAGGAGGAGACAGAGAAGGGGGAGGAGGGGTTCCAAGTCGTTTTCCCCCCTCCCCTGATTAACCTATTATCATCGACCTTCTCTTTTTTCTTCCTTTGTTCTTACATACACGCGAGATAATTGATGTATCTTTTGAGTTTGAAAAGATAAACTTGTGTTTCTTATAATGTATTAGCGAGTAACGCGCATCATTGAAAGACACAGTTTACACCCTACGACCCTTTGCAATGCGACTCATGCTAAAACATATTTTAAAAAATGCACATTTTCACAGGGGCGAGGCTCATTGGATTGATAAGGTCCTTATTATATAGGCAGTAACCTAAGAAATTAATAACCACAATAAACGTGTTTCTGGGTCCTTCTATGGGGAAAAAAAAGCAATGGGGACTGAATCGTGACCTCCGTTGGCCTTGACTGAATCGAGGCAAATCGTTACAGAGGGTCTGAACACTGACCTGCAACGTCACAAACTGTGGGCAGTTTAGACCAATAGCTCGCTGCAACGTCAAATGTCTGTACGAAATAGTGGATAAGCTCCCCCACAAGTTGTGACGTTGCAGGCCTTAAATAACAAATGGTCTTCGCCTGAATGAGCCATCTGTTCTTGGAAAGTTACGCCTACGCCTATAACTCTATTATTAGAAATATCTTTTCTCCAAATATAATTTATCGCTTTTACTTTATGTAATAAAAATGGTGACTGGCCTTTTGCGTTTTGTTCTATGCCCACTACACACACCCAGTCACAACTGGTAAGCTAATTGTATATATATATATATATATAATAGCATCTGGATCTATATTGCAGAGCCGGTTGGAGTTGATTATAATAACAAAAGAGAAAATCAATAGCGCATTATTATAAAGTGTGCATTAAAGTGCCCGGAATGAACTGCTCACTCATACACACCTTTCCTCCTCTTTCACCCCCTGCCAGCTACCTCCTTTTCTACTCCCCCCCCCGTCTCTCTCCACCCAGATCGTATATGAAGTTGACAAAAGGGGTGCACACCACAATAAAGTTCCGCGTAATGTGTCCAGGCTACACGGGGGCAACTTCATCATTTATCATACAACGTGTTAGTTAATTAATTCTTTTCTATTTTCATGATCTGGTCCTGCCTAGTGTGCTGAGAGAAAGGGGTGGGGGGAGTCCACGCGCCGCGTGACTGGTTTTGTTTGGATTTCTTTGTTTTGATTATCATATTCTTTAAATCTTTAAACTCGCCAATATATATATATTATTATAGCTTTTATATAGCGCTACTTTCATGCTTATAGCATGCTCAGAGCGCTTTTGGTCCAAACTCATTTGTGGACCAGTGGGTGGAGGGGGTATCTAGGAGTTGGTTTCCCGTGCTGCCTTTGGGCGCTCAGTAAACACAACTCTGCCCGAGTCGGGTGTCGAACCTCGGGCCCCCTTCTAGGTAGCCAAGCAAGCCAAGCTCAAGCCGCACTTAGCCTCTCGACCACGCTTCCCATATATATATATATATATATATTATATATATATATATAATACGAACGTCTTTTAACCTCTCAACAGTTAAATATAAAAACATATAGTGGCGTAGCTAGATTGGGGGGGGGGGGGCAGGGGGAGAATTTGAAAATCCCCCCCCGGGCCCAAAAGAAATTTAAAATTAAATATTACGCAAAATGCAGTGGCCCCCAAAAAGTTCAAGCCCCATGGGGCCCCCAAATGATGGCGAATTTTTAGCTACGCCACCGAGAACATGGTAGTTGAGTAGAACTAGATAGATATAAGCACTTGACGCAAAGCTCGTTTTCTACTGCCACTGACAACACACGCAGAGAGAATTATACAAACACTAGATGACAAATATTATTCAGTTAAAATAAATTCTAAATTCAGTGGCGTAGCTCCCCCCCCCGAGGCCCCCACTTGAGGGGGGACCCCCAAATGGGTGTTTTTTTACATAAAAAAATACCTATTACGCAAAATGCAGGGGCCCCAAAGAGGTCAAGCCCCCAGGGCCCCCAAACGATGGAAAATTCCTAGCTACGCCACTGTTTAAATGGACAGAAAGAACAGTGACAATCGGTGTCGGTATCAAAATCTAGATGTTTATGTTCGAAGCTTATCACAAAAATCATGTTTCCGCGGTCAACAGTTCACAAGGGTGTAAGGTGGAAAGCATAACGACTAACGGCACCAACCAAGTATCAAACTAGTGTTTGATGGAAAGGGGGGGGGGGGACGTTCCGGAAATTGCCGGAAATTGATACGAGGGAAAGCAGTCAATCAATGCTCAAGTTATCCAATTTTAACAACTAGATACATTTAAAAATTATCGAAGGCGGCAGCGACCTTAATCTAAGGTTCTGCAACGCCATAACCTTTACCCTCAGAATTTAAACATTAGGTTAGGTAAAACTATCCAAGGAAAGGGGAAATGATACACTGTATGAAATGATAAGCTTGATAAGTTAAAATGATGAGGTTGATAAGTTAAAATGATAAGGTTGATAAGTTAAAATGATAAGGTTGATAAGTAAAATAAGGTTGATAAGTTAAAATGATAAGATTGATAAGTTAAAATGATAAGGTTGATAAGTTATGCCCAGGATCGTATTAGAATGCAGGCGATCAAAATAACTGAGGAATCCCAACAGAAAAAGTAATTAAAAATATACCCCCCAAACAATGACAATTTATTAACATTCACAAAGCAGCTAAAAATTATCGAAAAAAAAGAAGGGGGGGGGGGGGTGTTAAATATTTTAAAAAATTCATGAAAAATAATCACCCCCCCCCCGCCACACACTTTTTATTCCACATTTTAGTAGTCAGGTTGTATGAATAGGGGGAGGTGTGCCCTTCATATTGCGTCTCCTGATTAGAATCATTGTGGGTGATTTGGCACTATGTGCTATGACACTGCGATTAAACTAGCTGCTGTTCACCAGTCAAGAGAGAGAGAGAGAGAGAGAGAGAGAGAGAGAGAGAGCCGAACCGATTAAAGAAACATACGCCTGTAAGGTTCATGACCTAATTTTAATCAGGTCGAGTTATGACGATGTAAAATGAATTATATAAAGCAGCAGTTCTCAAACTCTGATGGCAGTATAAAACAAACAACGGAACACGACACTTACAAACACGACATAAGTGAATATATGAGAAGGGGGGGGGGTAGTCATGTCAATTCTAAAGACAATTGGAAGTGTGGTGGCTGGGTGGTAAAACACTTGGCTTCTGAACGGGGGGGGGGGGTCCCGGGTTCGAATTCTGGTGATGACTGGTAATTTCAATTTCGGAATCCTTGGACGCCTCTGAGTCCACCCAGTCCTAATGGGTACCTGAAATCAGTTGGGGAAAAGTAAAGGCTGTTTGATCGTTGTTCTTGCCACACGACACCCTCGTTAACTATGGGCCACAAAAACAGATGACTATTACATCATCTGCCGTATAAGATCTGAAAGAGGAACTTTTACTAAAGACACTGATGTGAAAAATGGAGAAATGTTGTTCTGTCACCGTTGACATCGTAAATCAGTTTACAAGTAGAACAGTTACACTATCAGTTATCTGTACTTGTACATACATGAACTTTTTTTTTTTTTTGTGTTTACTAAGTATACAATGTTAATATAATAAATATAAGGTCTTGTACCAACATATAGTACAATTCCGCATCTTATCTTTGGACTCAGTAGATCTTAACATATAATAGATCTGAATATCATATATACTTAATCTGTTACTGGAGTACAACCCACATTTAACTAGCATTGATTTGGGCCATAATAGCAGAGGTAGGGTATTATGAATAGCATGTGATAATGAGAGAGTAAATAGGCCCTACACAAAATCTAGATCTAATAATAGTAATAGATATCTAGATGTAGATCTATAGAACTCGATCTCTCTAGATCTACATATTCATTTATCAATCATCTAGGATCTAGGTTTAGGCTTCAACGAGTACATTTAGATCTATGACTATACTAATATACTAATACTAATATAGATCTATTTATCTATAATATATAATCTAGATTTACACCTAGATCTATATTAGTCTATAGATCTATATTATATAGAATCTAGATTACATTATAATATTACTATCTTAAATATAGTATACTATATAATATAGATCTATTATTTCTAAATCTAAATCTACTAGATCTAGGTTCAATCATAGTATCATACGTAACATTAATGATTAATGTGATTAATACCTCACTAAGTGATTATGGTTATAGATCTAGATCTAGGAAGTATAGTGACTATAGAATCTAGATTATTCTAGATCTAACGACTAATACTTCATATATAGATCTACTATAATCTAATCTAATAGTCTAGATCTAGTTTAGTCGGAAGAGTGACAAACCAGAGTTAGATTTCACATGACATATCTAGAGCTAGACTATTCTAGACTGAGTCTAGTCTTAGACTAGATTCACTAGATTATTGATTAGAGTAATACACAAAGAACAACAAAGTCGACAAAGACTAGATTATGACTAGATTCTAGATCAATATAAATAGTACAAAACATTTTACAAACAGGTCTAATTTAGTAATTACCTTTTCACGCAGAGACCTGTGTCTGAACACAGCGTCTTTGAACAAAAAAAAAAAATCAGTGTGTGAATTGTACACGACAGTAAGAATGAAAACAAAGCAATACTAAACAAGAGAGCTGGAGGAACACAAAAAATCCACTCGATGCTATCCTCGGAGTTTAACTTTTTTCTCTCTCTCTTCTCCCTCTCTTACCAATCTGACACAAACTACACAACAACACTCGGGGAATAAATTTCTCCACTTCTCGTCTGCTACTAGCGGCTGGCCTCCCTTGCGGAGCAGTAGTAGTAGAACACGGCGATTTTTCCCAACACCGATCTTTCATTTAACGTGTACGCACTCGGCGGAACCACTCGCCCAGTTCTTCTTGTCATCTGCCTATGGTCCGGGCCTCATTAAACCCCGCGCGCTCGCCTGCTTTTCCGATGAATGGGACCCTTAATGATTTCCTTTTCGTCCAATCAGCGTTGTCGGAATACTGGCTTTAATGGCGGATATCGCCCGGGCGAGTCTATTATCGGCTGTTTTGCAGGGGTGGCAGGTTAAGATTTATTTTTAGCCGTGTTTATATTTAATATACGAAGAGTGAAGAATATATTTGATCGTCCACTATCGCTTGATTATATTTTTTTCCTATCCCCCCTTCTCCTCGGTCCATATTGTGTAGAGATTTCAGCTAGCATCATCGCCAGAGCGCATTAACTTTGTTTGATTTCACTTGCACTGGATTGATTAAAGGCCAGACTAATTTGAGCTATAATTAAAAGATGCGTCATCGCGCGCGGTCTCATTACTTACTTGCAGACGATGCCATGAAATATTAAAGCAATTTGTGTGATCAATCAAAAGATAGAAAGATAGGGATGTGAGGGAAAGAAAGATAGGGAATGGGAGTGAAAGAAAGATAGGGAATGGAAAAGAAAAACTAGAAAGCAAATGGAAGATGAGATTCATATAAAAGTCAAGAAGTAAAAAACTTGCAGCAATGTTCGGAAGTTAATATTGTGTTTTGTTTGTTTTTAATTTTTTCTAACAGGCCGTTCTTATTACAAAGTCGCCTGTAGCAGTGTTTCTCAAAGTGTGGTTAGCTGATCATCAGGGGTCCTCAAGACGACCGAGGGGCGGTCTGCAGAAATATGAAAACTTTCTACAATCCAGTTTATCCGATCAGATAATGTTAATAATAATAATCAATTCGCCATCTGCTACAGTTTAATTTGTATATAACGAACCTACGATGACCTAAACCACAAGATTTGAAATTTCTGACTAGGTATTCATTACGGGTCATTGTACAGAAACTGTTGACTGCTTTCAGGTCCTTTTTTTTTACCGTAATTAGCCTCATTACAAATTTTTAAAAAGTATCGAAATAGTACATAGTAAACTGTATTTTTTAAAGTCATTAGTGATAAAGAAATAATTGTTTATTATTATTATTATTATTTTATTTTGTTCTATTTTATGATTTCATTTTTTTTCAATTAAAATATTTACCAGTAATATTTAAAGCATTTATTTACATACAAAAAATAAACATACAAAAGAAAGCCAAAAGCATGAAAACGTGCAAAAGAAAAAACAATTGGTAAAAAAAAATCATTATTAATAGTCTAGATTTATTACAAATTTAATCACATGATTGATTCAATCTGATTGATAATACAATTACATTGAAAATAATGGGGTCTCGTTTTTAGGCAGCAGTCCTCGAAAGGGGTATAGACGCTATTAAAGGAGTGTGGTCTGTCACTCTGTCCGTCCAGTTTAGAGCTCGCAAAGCATCCACACTGATTTATATCGTCTCAGTTACTATGGGAAGGTTACATCTGCAGAATGGAAGACTCCCGTATTCCTAAACGACTCCTTTTTGATCAACTAAGGGGAGAGAAGCGATCACAAGGTGGACTAGTAGAGGACATCTCTTGCAGAATAAAACCGTCATAAAAAAAAGGCAAATGACACTAGCTCCAGTTGGAATAATCTGTCCAGTGCGCTGCAGAACATTCCGGGCTCACATAGGTCTCACCAGCCACATGAGGAGGCACAAAACTCCAGTGCAAATCACCCAACTCCCCTGGATGACAAAAGTGGTCATCATTGAACCACGATGGACAAACTATATGTACGTACACGTACACACACACACACACACACACACACACATATACATACACACACATACATACATACATACATACATACATACTACATACATATTTTTAAAGTGAATTTATATTGAATCTTCATAAGAGTAAAAAAAAAAAAGGGGAGGGGGCTCAAAAATCCTACATGGGGCCTCCACATACTTATATCCGGCACTAATGATGTGCACAACAACGTTTCAAATTAAACAACTTTTAAAATATTATAAATAAATAGAAATATAGTACTCAGGATAAAAATGCATGTTGTACTTTAGTATCCTATTTATTAGTCGAAGCAGCTAACATTGTGGATAATACTATATGTGTGTGTCTATGACACTAGGTCCAGAGGGAGTCTGTTTATTTATCCTAAGTATCTAGTGTCCAGCTTGTCCGAGGAGATAAATAGGAATGTTTGGCAGAGGTGCTCGTCCCAACATTGAGCAATTAAAAAGTTCTGTGAGGTGAGGAAACAGGTACATTAATGACTCCAAAGTGTGACCGTCTCTCGACAGCACTCGTCGTCCTCCTGGGTGTTCTCGTGTTTTGCGCAACGATTAATGAGTTTTGCATGCTCTCTCTTTTCTCTCTCCCCCCCTCTCTCTCTCCTATCTCTATTGTGTCTCTCTCCCATCCCTATTTTCTCCCTGCCTTGTTGCAATCTACTCGTTTTTTTCTTTCCTCCTCTTCACCAACTATCGTTCTGTCTGTCTGTCTGTCTGTCTGTCTGCCTGTCTGTCTTTCTTCCCACTTTCTCTTTTCTCTACGCGTTCTCCTCTTTACTCTTTGTCACACTTATTCTCTCTTCCCCTGTATCTCTCTCTTCTCTCTTCGGCCTTTTCCTATTCACCACAGGATTCTAAAACAAAACAAAACAAAGAAAAAAAAAAACAACTAAAAATACTTTTAAAAAAAAGTGTATGTGAAGTGTAATTGTATCAATAAGTTTGGATCAGCCATGTCATTACATTTGTAATAGATCTAGACAAACAACAATAAATGCCGTGAATAGGAATTTATCAATGGACCTCATTCACCAATCTTAAACAAACAACATTTAGTCATGGGATAATATTGATAAAACAACGAAAAAAAACAACTGTCACGTGATAGCCATTGCGTATTAAAAACTAGATCGTCATTTGTATAGAAGAGATAAGAGACTCGTGTAAATGAATGCTGTTGGTTTACGATTGGGAAATGATGTCCTTTTTTTTATTGTTTACCACTATTTCAAGCTTTTTTACTTTCTCCATACGCTATGATCTTATCCATGCCACATATGCGACCGGCTTTTCAAAGCGAGGATTGGACTTCACAGCCATCTTGGAGTCCATAGGAAATGAGAGATGTGATCATCTTTGTACACGAAGGAGGAGGAGCTATATATCCCTTATCTGGACCAGTTGGGAAAATTAGTGGGTGGGGAAGAAATGGATATCTGGGTGGATTTTACCGTAATTGTTTTTTTTTTATTTACTAAAAAAAAAAAAAAAACTGACTGAATTCGAAAAAGTGTCTCACGTCTCCTAGTGCCGACCTGCTAACCACTCTGCCAGGGAAGTACTTATAATTAGAGAAGATTGTATAGTTATATATTGTTTATAACAATTTAGAGCGTCGGCCTATAAAAGGGGATTAACTCGGTTTATACCATACACTTCGCCGCCCATTAAAGTAGATATCCTTCAGAGACACTGAAGATAGATAGGTCACACCCTTCGCAAGCATGCATCCAACATAACAAGGCAAGCCCTAACCTGAAACCCTCAAAGAAAAGAGGAAGAAGGGGGGGGGGGGGCCCGCCAAGGAATACATGGCACAGCGATCTTGAAGCAGATGCCAAGCAGATGGGCAAGACGTGGGGACAGTTGGAGAGACTCGCCCAGAACCGAGATGCCTGGAGGAAGCTGGTTGGTGGCCTATCCACCAGACGGGACCCACAGACAGAGATGATATGATACCACTACTCCAGTGAAGTAAAAGTTCTTTCGTTTAATTGAAATGTAAACAAGAATAATGGATATTTAAATATATATATATTATAAAACCCAACCCGTGCTTTAGGACCACTAATCCCTCGTTATATTAGTTCTATTAACATAATTTGTAATTGACAATTCTATCAGCTTGCTTCCTTCAGAGGCGTAGCTAGGAATTTGCAATTATTTGGGGGCCCAAGCCCCTGCATTTTGCGTAATATTTAATATTTAATGTTTACAACACTCATTTAGGCCTCCCCTCAAGTAAGGGCCCCAGGTGGATTTTCAAATTCTCCCCAATCCCCCCCCCACCTTATCTACATCTCTGCCTTCCTTACATTAATGGGATCAATCATCAAGCATCAATCATTCACAGATGCGGAACAGAACTATAGAATAATTCTTAAACTTTTATTGACTTGGATTCTTTTAAAAATATTCACGGGTAATCTATATCGTTAAGTGGGGGCGCGGTGGTCGAATGGTTAAGCGCTTGGCTTCCGAACCTGAGGTTCTGGGTTCGAATCCCGGTGAAGACTGGGAATTTGAATTTCTGGATTTTTAGGGCGCCCCTGTGTCCACCCAACCCTGATGGGTACCTGGCTTTAGTAAAGTAAAGGCGGTTGGTCGTTGTGCTGGCCACATAACACCCTGCTCGTTAACCGTTGGCCTAAGAAACATATGACCTTAACATCATCTGCCCCATAGATCGCAAGGTCTGAAGGGGACACTTTACTTTACTTTACTTTAATCTATATCGTAAATTAGTATTATTATGTTAGAAAAGAACGAGTATCGTTAAAGGGAGACAAAATTCATCGTATTCCCTTTATCAGTTTCCACTGAGGAATTTTCTGGTGATGTGGCAGGTCTGCAGCAGTACCGCCCTCTGACAGGCAACGAGAATGTTCCTAGGAATGCCCAGAGCCTTGAAGGTTTCTGTGAGGTCAGTTGTTATTATCCCCTCGGTTGATATGACAATGGGGTATATTGTTATTTTAGAAAGCTTCCATAAACGCTTAATCTCCAAGCCTAGGTTCACATACTATCGCTGTTTTTCCAGCTCAATTACTATAAGTGATGAGATAGTGGTACGGCACAATTATTATTATTATTATTATTA
>JADKLZ010009611.1:0-45145 GCA_021533235.1 Biomphalaria straminea | reverse complement strand
ACACATTGATGAACTCTAAATCTAATCCTTGTTAAGACACTACTAAAACAGTTTTTTTTTTCGATTGCAGCTTATCCTTACTTACACCAATTTAGATCGAAAATTAGAGAGTCGCCATAATTAGCTCGCGTGTGTTGGCCTGTGCGTTGTTTGAAACAGGACATCGTTACATCACACACACACACAAGTCTGGAATCGTCTCCCCTGGCTTGCAGTTAGCAGCAAAAAGAATAAAGACAAAACAAAAGTCTCAGAGTCAGAGCTCATGCAAACAAGACAGCAAACGTCCAACTATTGAATGCCATGAATGAAGTCAGCAGATAGAAAAAAAAATCGAACTTTCAAGTCATCTTCGAGTTCATGGAAATCATATATTGTGATAGATCTAAGGGAGAAAACTCAACCAGTTGTTTATTTACAGTGCATCTCAAACACAGATCCTTCTTAGCTCTTCTATTAGGACAGATCTGCTATGTTTCTCTAATGTCAACATTCATTCTAAGTCCACAAAAAGTGTAAAATAATATGTATACACACCCTCATGTATACGCATATTTGTATGTATATATGGATATCTAGATCTACATCTTCTGATATACTCTCTTGTAACACGGATATCAAGGACTGAAAATAATAAGGAAATACAAACAAAATTACACTCCTAATAGATTCCAAATTCTTTTAAGAATAGGCCTAATATTTACTTTTCTGGAGAACTACTTCTACTGGCGTAAGAATTTTTACCAATTTTAATTATAACAATCTTATAGTATATAACTAATCGTCATTTTTTTATAACTGGAAGTTATATTAGATTACAATCCAAATTGACTAGCTTTGAAATAATATAGCATCTCCCAAAAACTGGCGCAAGACTCAAAAAATACTTTCAAGAGAATGAGAGAGTCTACGTAAACCAGGATTGTGAGATCAGCATGATAGTTTAACTTGCGAATGAAATCAATGTTTGTGAACCTAACAGTTGACAATATAGAAGATGAACAAGAATTTGCTGATGATGAAATTGTAAAGGTCATCCGTTTCTGTGACCCACGGCTACAAATCCCCCCTTTACTTTTTACCAAATAATGTCAAGCACCAATTAGAGCTGGTTAGACTCATTAAGATCCCGAAATTAAAAATCCTGGTCTTCCCCAGGATTCGAACCGGGGACTCTGGTTCGGAACCCAAGCGCTTAACCACTCGGCCACACGCGCCTCCTAATGAGGGAATATGTGATTAAAAAATAACAAAGAATAGAGCAGTGAGAGCTTTTTTTAATTTGCAATTAGCATAGAAAATATAAAATAGATTTCCCCATTTCTTGGTAGACAGGCTAGAGATTATTGCTTGAATGCTTGAGCTATAGAAACTGTGTGAAGTGTGAAACAGCACGCGCTCGTGATCAAATAAACGTTAGAGAAAAAAAAACACTTTCTACCCTCTGGATGCATCCTGTGTTGACTTATTGTGAAAGAAAGTGAAACTGCTCAGTCACGACCCAGTAGAGCTTTAAATCCGGACGATGTATCTGAATAAACTCCCTGCTTTATGCGTAAGTTTGAGAGATGAATCGACTTTGAGAGGAATATGTCAAGCCGAATTTTTTAATTCTGTATCAAGATGTTTCTATGTTTTAATATTTAACATTGTTTATATTGCAATGTTGTTGTTTATTTTTTTCATATTTTTATTCATTTCGGGAATTTCCTACTAAATATTTTTCACACTCTTCGTTTACAGTTTTAAAATCCAGGTTTACATTTTCTAAAGCAGCATAAAAAGCAAATTAAAAAAAAAAAAAGGCAAAGTGATATGGAGAGATATAAAAGTAATATAATGCAATCTTAACGAAAACTGTAGGAAACGAAAAGAAGAAGCTGGCGAGAGATTTAGAAATAGACACAAAAAAAACAATGTCAAGGTCGCAGTATTGACCGCTTCTTGTTGTCATTTAAATTAGACAAGCAAAAGAGCGTGGACAATTCTTCAGTGGTGAATAGTGTTGAGAAGTCATATTGTCTTCAAATGTAGTGTTACGAACATTCCCATATTCTATGATACACCAAAAAGTTTCTATTTATATACTCGCCACAATTTATAAAACTTATCATTTAATTATCTTCTCTTTTGTTGCTTTTCGTAATTACAAAGTTGAACCCCACTGTGTTCTATGGTGCCCACTTTTCAATATGTAACAGGAACTAACTCACTGTTGCCTAGTTTTAAACATCACAAATAAACTGCTAACAGACTAGCTGGAGTTTTAAGTTCCCGTAGTGTAGTAAATTAGTAGTGTAACTACTGATAAAACCAGATATTTTAATAATAGCTACCAAAAGTGACCCCTAAGGCATGAGATCCCTCTGTTTATTTATAGCCCGGCCACAGATCTCCCAATGACCGCTCAATACTGGCCAGGCTGTATAAACAACAACACATTAATTGAAAGCTCAACCAACAGTTGTTAGCAATTAATGACGGCAGACCATATTATTCTAGTGACGTGATGTTGTCTCCCTTTGTGTCTTTTGTAGCCCGGAACTCTGGACAGTGGAGAAGATGATTTATCGCACTATGTTTATTTTGTTGTTTCACGTTCAAGAGTTCGGACCTTCTCTGTGACTCTTGTTGTCAAGCGGTTGAACATTGTTTTTGTTCATTGTGAGGCTGCTTGCACACTGTACGGTTAAGGTTTTTGAAAGAAGGACAGGCCATTTTTTTCATTGAGATTTCAGATAAAATGGGATTTTTTCGCTCTGTATCTAATGTTCTATATTATATTTATTGTATGTCTTTGTGATTGGTTTAACTCTAGTAGTAATACAATTGTTTTTAAGTCTAGCGTTTAAGCATGCATTTAGGGACCTAGTGTTCATTGTGAGACTGCTTGCACACTGTATGGTTAAGGTTTTTGAAATAAGGCCAGGGGATTTTTTTCATTTCAGATTAAATGGGATTTTGTAGTTCTGTATCTAATGTTCTATATTATATTTATTGTATGTCTTTGTGATTAGTTTAACACTAGTAGTAATGCAATTTTTTTTAAAGTCTAGCGTTTAAGCATGCATTTAGTGACCTAGTAACTAAACGAAGGCACAATTTAGTGACTTCAATAAAAAGAAACTGATGTTGTTAAGCGCTATATTAGGGTCCCGATTGATTAATTTGAAATTTCGATGTCCTTTTTCTGCAACCGTACTGTCTTTCAGTACGATCAAAGCCGTGTAGTGTGCAAGCAGCGTTGGACTTTGTGTACACACACACACACACATTCTATTTGAGTTTAACTATAGGATGGATTTCAAACATACATTGTCGAGTCTTGTAAAGCACAGACTGAATGACGTTTATCAATCTTACTGACCAAAAAGAAACCTCCGCAATCTTCTATTTCCCTAAGATTTAAGACTGTTCACCACACATTCATGTAAAAAATTATGGAAATTCTTACCAAGAAACTGAAAGTAGTCTTGGCCTATAGAAGAAAAATAAATTGCATCCATTCAGACTAGATGGGTTTAGGGTCAAGCCAGCCACTCGACGTTCTTGTATCTCTGACTCTCACTTGCATATTAGATTTATTTATGAAAGGAATCAATATTGAATGATTGATTTTTAATAACATTTTATTTCACTCAAGTCCCAGATAGAGGGCGCGGTGGCTGAGCGGTAAAGCGCTTGGCTTCCGTACTGGAGGTCCCGGGTTCAAATCCTGGTGAAGGCTGGGATTTTTATTTCGGGATTTTCGGGCGCCCTTGAGTCCACCCAGCTCTAATGGGTACCTGACATTAGTTGGGGAAAAGTAAAGGCGGTTGGTCGTTGTGCTGGCCACATGACACCCTCGTTAACCGTGGGCCACAGAATCAGATGACCTTTACATCATCTGCCCTATAGACCACTAGGTCTGAAAGGGGAACTTTTTTTTTTTTTACTTACAAGTCCCAGATATGGTGGAGAGTTATGCCGAAGTAGAGCTACGCCCTGCCGCAATGTCTTACTATGACTTGAATAACTTTATCTCGATCTGTCATTATTGTTTAGGGAAATGACAGTCGTGGCTGAGGGGCACAAACCGCTTCGTTTCTTAACAAAGCGACTCGAGCTCCAACCCCGAGACGGACCAGGAATTTAGAACTGAGATCCGACCCAAGCTGAGCGCTCAAATACATCACGGAAACCTTAATTCCCCCTCCTCCCCTGTCTACAAAAGAGATTGGACCAGAGCGTACTTTGCTGATATAATGTGATAGACCTGATAAACAAAAACCCTTTTTTTAACTCCAGTAGTTCAAAATCTGAATGTCGAACAATGAGTTTAATAATGACTAGGGGACCGTCAAATGTCGTCAATCTAAAAATCTAAATCTTTACGATCATAAAAACTGCCTCTCTCTAAAGCCGTCAAAAGTATTCTTTTTTTACAATTCACTATTATTTGAAAAACAAAATTAGTATACAAAAGATTCTCCATACCGTTTGATTTGTTGAAACTATTATTAGAATGAGAAAATAACTCATTCTTCTTTACTATTGTGCTTACGAGACTTATACAAAGTCCTACACACGGGTATCTGGACGCATTTATCAACTCTACAAAAAGGTTTAGTCTAATACTATTTCTGCGGCTTGATTATGACATATGGTCAGCTTTTTGAAGGGGCAGTTGCACTGCTTGGGCTGGTTAGGGAACGAAGTTTGTAGGTTGGGTGTAACTGCTTTATCAAAACCAATAAAATGTTACACTAGACGACTAGAGTATGAATCTGCTATCATTGTTAACATCATGCATAAATATGCCATATATAACCTGAATGGCAAAGAATTAATGTTTTCTTTTTTTTTTTCTTTTTCCAGTGCATACATCATAGAAAACATGACAGCATTATGCATCCAGATGTTGTTTTCATTAGGAGACTCCGTCGCCTGGTCAGCAGAAAAAGAAATAGCACCTCCTCACCCCGCTACTTTCATTATGTCGTGACCGATGGTCAATTCATTTCAACCCACAGCCAACTGAAGTTAAAAAACCTTTAATTTCCGAAACTTTTACGTAACACAAGACGTTTGGGACGTTTTTGCGCCAGAGAATTTGCTGATAATTTATAAATAAAAAAAAATAGAACAAGTAGTGTTGTTAAATCTCTATACAAGACTAGAGTGTCTGTATTCTCACACTCCCCCGTCCTTTTGAAAGAAACAAATGCCTCAATAATTTTGTCTATTTCATTAAAGTATATTGCAAACTATCGATGGGTGTGTTACGTGCTCGGGGACAAGTTGTTTCAATAGTACAGGACTCAAACCCTACCCTCCACAATCCCTCCGCATCACTTGGGAGGTTCTGGCTAAGATGTAAAAAAAAAACCTTTAATTTCTGAAAGAGCATTCCAAACATGTAAAAAAATAAACTAGAAAAGTTGACATGCTTTCCCCATCCCAATAAATTACGGTGAGGTGTGCCAAACACATAGGATAACGTTCATTAGTTGTTTTTTTTTTTTTTTTTTTTTTTTCTTAAGGTTAGTACTATAATTTAAATAAATTTAAATAAATAATCTTGTGAACAAAAAAAATGCAACGACTTTTTTGTTATTGTTTAAACAATATTACCCCCCACACGCACACACACACACACACAAACACACATTACAATGTTAGTGACATAACAACTCAAGATGACCTGTCCTTACAAGAGGAGATAACAAAAAAAAACGCATGGGAATGCTGCCTCGCTTTCGACTTCGCTAGACTCAGATCAAGTGTTTAGGAAAACCAGAAGCTCACTACAATGACCAAATCATTTGAGCATAATACTATAAGGCAGTTCCAAACCAAGAGAGAAAACTAAATTCATTCCATTTGCGCATGCGCAGCCTGTGAAAGATCCTGAAAATCACATGGCAAAAAATAGTGTGTAACATTGAGATCCTCTGGTCTTCCCAGCATCTCTACAATCCTCAGACAACTAAGTCTGATAGACTAGCTTGGTAATGTCCGCAGGATGGAGGACAATCGTATTAAGAAAATCATCTTTTATGGACAACTGGCAGCTGTTTCAAGAAACACTGGTCGTGTCCACCTCCGATATGTGAATAGAGACCAAGAGGCAGTGGACATTGATTTGGATTACTGGGAAGACACAGCCAATGTGGAAAGAGATGGTGACTAAATAACTATGGACAGAGATAAAGCATTGGCCTCGGCTCAGGAACACTAATTGTGCCAAACGAAACATGATTGCTTGTTCTGCCACCAAAGAGAAAGCCACTTTAACGTGCGATACATATGGACTGGAATGTTTATGAGAAAAGGTCTGAAGAAGGTAATCTAGTAGAAATAAGGCTTTCATAGTTATAGACAGAGTTGATTAATCCATTTATCTATCTATCTATCTATCTGTGTGTGTGTGTGTGTGTGTTTGTTTGTTTGATAGAGTCGTTGTATTGTCTAGCCAAGCATATTGATTTATGTCAGCCCCTGTCAGTCTTTTGATCCACATCTGTCTTGTTAACATCTGAAACTGTTTGTGATTTTCTCGAGTACTGAGATCTCACCCGCTCACCACCCCCCAGAGACAATGGTATAAGAGCTTTCAGTTCGAGAATGAGCACAATCTCATTTCCTATGAATTCGAAGATGTCTGTGAAGTCCGATCTTCGTTTTGAAAAGCTGATTGCACTTAAAGAACAAGTCGGTTGGACCAAATGGGAGAATTGTCTTTGTTGTTTTTAGCGGCCCCCGTAAGGAGAAAAAGCCGCTATTAGGTTTGTGCAAAATGTCCGTCTGTCCGTCTGTCACACTCAGGGTGCCGAAACTAGAAGAGATACGAAAAATATTTTTTCACCATTAAATGCGGCTTGAAAAGTTTAGGTGCAACGGCTACTTTTAGTTTTCTAAAAGCAAACCGTTTAATTTATAAAAATTATTTTAATTATGTTCACATGTTTACTACAAACACGGCTCATAGTGGCAGCGTAGCGCGACAGGTGTAGGCAGTGATACATATTGATGATAGACTATTAGTTCGGTTGTTAATACGCTGTGTAGTAGCAAATGACAAAATATAATGTAAGGTTCACTGTACACTATATGATAAAAAAAGAGAACAATTCGTGTATACAAAAAGAGGTTTATTTATAACAATATTTAGATTTAGCATCTGGCGAGAGTTTACTGTACAATGCTTAACATGTATATAATTTACTAACTCAAAACACGACTGAACAAAAATCTTTTTTAAAGACGAATGAACAAATCTAACAAAACATCATACATCATTGATTCACAAACATACTTGTAGACAGCATCCCGAACTTTGTAACACTTTTATTTATCTCATAGTTCACATTAAATTTTTTGATAGATGTATACATATAATATATATATTATTTTTCTAAATTATATTTCCAATAAACTCTGTATATAAAAAAGTTAGTATTATAGAAATTTACATAAGCAGATTAATTAATTGGTTTAAACCAAAAATAATACTAACTTAGAACATTGTTTCCCAAACCTTTTTACTTAATGGAATACACCGCACATTCTTTGTATGTAACATATTTTCCTATGCAATTATTGCACGTGGGTGCTATCTAGTTAATTATTATTGTAGTACTTCGTGAAACATCTATTCAGGGTGGTAGGAACACTGGGATTCGGCAGAACACAAATTACCAGAACATTGACTTACAAAGGGGATGTAATGTAGCTGTGTTACTAAGCATGAAATCATTTAATGTGTTGAAAGAAGTAGATGTAGCGGAAGCATGGATTATAGTTATAATCTTTTTAGTGCATTCCTTTTTCACACACAATTTTCATAAAAAAAAAGTATTTATTTATTGAATTTTTTGTTGGTAGTTTATTATTATTAGACGGTATTTGTTTTTAATTGTGAGCTTTGTTAATTACAAAAACAAAACAATGCGCCAGTCGCTATTAGAAAGTATCATTTTGTAGTCTGAAACATTTTAAATATGTCGTAAATTTTGAACCTATATATCAGACATGGCTTTTAGAACACAATAAAGATTAGCCTTTCTTTAAGTGTGAATAATTCGATTAAAGGCTAGAGTACATTTTGAAATTTAAAATAAATAAATATTTGGTAATGTTTAAAGTTTACTTAGCTATTTAATTTCCTTTTTCTATAGCTGAGATTTTTAGTTGTACATTGACGTACAAAATGAGAATCTAAGAGTTTACAAGGTAATAAAACATGCACAAATATTCCATTATGTAACTTGTAAGTAACAATTTATTAGTTCTAGTACATAACAGTTTCCAATTAACCTTTCTTACACACAATATCGGCAAAAATCAACAAAATACATACATAAAATATTTATTCTTTTTGGGTAGCTTTCTAAATAAAGCATGATAGGGAACACTCTGTAAGTTATTGACAGTTTATTCCTATTTGAATATACTTGTGACAATACAATTATTCATTCCTATTTCAATATACTGTAGACAACATATAAATGGAGCCTGGCCATAAACTTTGCTGAAGAACGTGGTTCACATTTTCTTGAAACCATTTTGAGAAAACTGGCAAGTACTTTTCAATAATCCCTCTAACATTAAATGAGCATATATTCGCATGAAGTAGACTTACTTAAACTATTTTGTTGGAATAATAGAATTGTATAATCCACTGAAGAGGTAGACTAATCCTTTGGTCATTCTACTGGCGCTTGTGGATGTCAAAGGTCATCCAGCTTCCTGCGTCTCTGTTTTACGACATTGGAAATCACTTTGTACAGGTCACTTCTGAAACCCTTGACCAGCGCAAAGTAGACAAAAAAGTTTAAGGCGTGCGATGAGTCATTGATGACGTAGAGCAAGTCCTTGACGTAGAACCAGACGTGACGCGGGATGCAGGTCGCCGGCCAGATGACGGTGTAAAAAAGACAAGATGGCGCGTTCACGATGAAGTAGAGCAAGGAGGCCCCGATCATGAGCAGGCTCATCTTGTTCTCTTGACTCTCCTGCCGGAGGATCGGCGACTCGTTAATGGAGCGCTTCCTCCGTAGCTCCTGTCGGTTGTTACGCATGACGTGAAGCTGTCGTATGACCAGCACCGTGAAGCAGCTGATCAGAATGAACGGGGCGATGATATGTGAGGCATACTGGACAAGGAGGAAGGTGTAGATGCCGATGTTCTGAAAGACGCAAACAATCTCCCCGTCGCTGTCCACCATGAACAGGGCGTAGAGTACGCTGACATAAGTCCCCAAGACCGCCGACATCACAGCGAGAACACATTTGCTCCTTCTTGTTGTCATGAGATACAGGCGTTTAAGTGGGTAGCAGACTGCTATGCAGCGCTCGGCACAGATTAAGGCCAGAGTCCAGTTGGCGATAGAAGCGGTCACAGTGCTTGGAATGTAAATCAGCTTGCAGCCCAGCCATCCGAGCCTGAATTTGTTGTAAAGAATCTGTGACTCTATCAGCTTGGTGATCAAGGCAGCGCTGTCAAATATGGCCAGGCAGCCGAGAAGTAACGTGGCCGGCCTGTATGGTCTATGACTCAGAACAACCAATATAGTGAGTAGATTGCCAGGCAGCCCAATCCCACACAGAAACCACAAATAATGTTTTAGGAAGCCATCTGTTTCGTACATATAACTGGAAAATAGAAACAAAAGAAAAGCCTTTAATGAAAATATATAAATGTTAAACCTTATTGCTGTTGTTAATTGTTGATATATGTTTTATGTGTTTATTTATTTTCGTGATGTTGCCCTTGTCTGGGTGGTCCAGATATTAGTTTTACTTCTAGCAGCTGAGGGTTTATTGTTTCATTGCATGTCTGCTCAATATGCTGTCTAATGTCTGGCTTTTTAAAGTATCGATCGTTATTATTCAGTAAGTATATTATATTGAAACTAAATTAAGTCACACATTGACACTGAAGTCGCATGCTTTAATAAATCAGTTGTAAAAAAATGAGACGTCTTTTTGTAAATGGCAATGGGGATTTGTTAAGGTCATTATATCTAAGAATCCTGTCTTATTCTTAGTCTTAGTCCTGTCTTAGAATCAAAGTCTTAGTCCTGTCTTAGAATCAAAGTCTTAGTCTTCACAGTTATTCGAACCCAGGACCCTCAATTTGGAAGCTAAGCATTTGAACACTCAGCCATAGAGCACTAGATAGACAGATTGAAAGAGAGATTTAGAGAGAGACAAGAACAAGGCTAATGTTTATGGCTAGATATGCAAATGTTTATTATTACTATCGTTAATATTATCATTATTATTTATTATTGTTTTTACTGCTACCTGGGTAAAACCTTTTTAATTGGCAAAGCCACAACACCCAGCAGACTAGCTGACTCGTCAAAAATAAATTGCTGGAAACTATAACAGTTAATTGCCTAAATTATCTCCCCATGTCTATGAGAGATGACAAAGGAAATTAGTCCGTATTCCAAAAAAAAACAACAAAAAATAGAGCCACGATTATTTGTAACACAGACATAGATTTTTTTTTCATGGCATATTCATGATTCAACATTTGAAAAAAATATCAATGTCTTATAAAAAGACAGGTTTGTTTTTTCTCCTGAGTCAAAGATTTTTAGTAATATATATATATATAAATTTCCCATCTCTCTACACTGCATTATCCTTTAACAGTTTTATTATCTCGTTCTTTCTCTCTCCTTTCTTCCTTTCTCTTCTTAAGGAATTGTGTTCTACTTTTCAACTTTCTCTCTCTCTTACTTTCCCTTTCTCTTTCTCTCAATTACTGTCTGTGCATGTCTGCTAGTGTGCCTAGTGTCTAGGTGTGTATGTGTGTGTGTTTCTATAATTGAAAAACATCCCTATAATTACAGCAACCAATTTCAAAGGACTGAGGCTGGTCCCCAGATGTAACTCGTAGCCCAGATATTAATATTCCGGACAACATGAGGATAATAAATGAAACATCTGGCGAAAAGTTTAAAAAGGAGGAGATCTATTTATACACTGGTATGCCCTCATGTTTGTGTTACAGAAAAAGTGTAGAATTAAAAGAGTGCGTCGTTTTCATATCTAGAGACCTACATCAGAAAAGTTCTGAATAATGTTGACACTTGAATTTTTAAATTTGTATAGTTAGGTGCAGGTCATTTGAATATAAAGTTTAGATAAATATTTTGTTAGAGAAGAACAACAAAAGCATCATTTGTTACTTAGACAAATAGATCACAAATATGTTGGCATTAAAATGACAATAAAATGTAGAAGATATGCAGAATCAGTAAACAACACGATTACAAAGAGAGTTTGTGTGATACACAAACTCAGAGGCGGCCCCCGTCGGAGTCGGTTCCCTGTCAGATCCGCCTATTCGCAAGATGTTTCGGATGTTCCTTCTAAGTTGAAAATAATTAATTTCTCGCTGGACGACGGAGGATGGCGAGAAGGGTATAAACCTGCCTTATCTTGATGTTTGCGCACTAGACTTTAGTTCGGATTTATCGTTGGTCCCTGGCTCAATTCCTGTATGCTCCCATCCTTAAACTATCGCAATATTTATGAAAGAACACTAAAGGTTTAATCATATTTTCAAAAGCCTTTAGTGTTTTTTTTCTAACCGTGACGGACACACCAACCAACAGACAAAACGCACAAAAATATGCTTCTTTCATTCTAATGGGGGCACTAAACAATTTTTTTTTTAATCAGATTTTTTTTTTAATTTAAGAAATTAGTGTAGAATCATGTCATTTCCGGGCTTTACGCTAGTACACGAAAACCGCTGCTAAGAGTTCATTTAAAAAAATATGCGTGATATCTACATGCCATAAGCATTTCTTATAGTAACATTTCCTCCCTTACATTTACGTAATTGTTTTAGAATTGGTGTTTTTGTTATTTAAAAATCGCTTGCATAATTAATTTTATAAATTAAACGGTTTGCTTTTAGAAAACTAAAAGTAGCCGTTGCACCTAAACTTTTCAAGCCGCATTTAATGGTGAAATAATATTTTTTGTATCTCTTCTAGTTTTGGCGCTCTGAGTCTGACAGACGGACAGACGGACAGACAGACAGAAATTCATTTTACAAAATGTGCGTGATATCTACATGCCAAGAGCATTTTTTCTAGTAACATTTCCTCCCTTACATTTACGTAATTATTTCAGAATTGGTGTTTTATTATTAAAAAATTGCTTGCATAATTAATTTTATAAATTAATCGGTTTTCTTTTAGAAAACTAAAAGTAGCCGTTGCACCTAAACTTTTCAAACCGTATTTAATGGTGAAATAATATTTTTCGTATCTCTTCTAGTTTTGGCGCCCTGAGTGTGACAGACGGACAGACGGACAGACGGAGATTTTGCACAAACCTAATAGCGGCTTTTCCCCTTACGGGGGCCGCTAAAAACACTAGAAATTACAAATTATGTACAGAAATTGTAAACAAAAATTTATGCAGTAATCAAATACTAGAAACTATAACAAACACAAGAAAGAGTATCTAAAAATAGTACTATAAACCTTTTTATAGAGGGAGAGTAGTCCTTGAGTGACTACGGGCACGACATGGCCTAAAACTAAAACTAAACTAAAACTAAACTAAACTAAACTAAACTATAAACAGTAAATGAACCACAAATCTGTATTAATCAGGCGAATCAAACACTAGAAAAGTAAACAAACATATCAAAAACTATTAAGAGGAAACAAAGTCGCCACATTAAAAAAAAAGTTATTTTTAAAAAAGTTTACTCCATAGTAATAGCTAGTATATATTGGGTTTCCTATCCATCATTAATTGTCACTATTTATTCTAATTTCAAAAATATTTACAGACTTTGCAATGCAACTTTCAACCCAAATACCAACGACTATTTAAAAAAAAACTAAATTAAAATATAGATTTGAAATAATCAAAGTATAGCTATTATCTGTTATCCCTATAATCACATAGTGTTTTATTTTTGTATGCTAAAATTTATTTTAAAATTATGTACTCCTCTAATAGAATTAAAGTTAATAGTCTCAACACGCAACACAACATTAAGTAAAAGCAATAAAAAAAACAAAAAACTGATGTAGTCTTAGGTTTGGTCCGATGATCAACATAGTGCGTTCAAGATAGTAACTTAGCAAGTTCAACTTTGGCGATACTACTTCACTTACTTGACAATGAATCTACATCACATTTAACGTGCAGGATTATTAGGATAATCAATAGATAGGTAATCGATAGATAAAGATTTATTTATAGGTGAGGCGCGGTGGCTGAGCGGTAAAGCGCTTGCTTCCGAACCCCGGGTTTGAATCCTGGTGAAGACTGGGATTTTTAATGTTGGGATTTAACGACATTAGTTAGGAAAAAGTAAAGGCGGTTGGTCGTTGTGCTGACCACATGCCACCCTCGTTAACCGTTGGCCACATTAACAAATAACCTTTACATTATCTGCCCTATAGACGACGAGTTCTGAAAGGGGAAACTTTTTATATTTATTAATAATAGGCCTCGATTATCGTGATAGTAACATACAAGAAAGGTCTATTGGGAACAACACTTCAGCGTAGACAGCCCTGAGCTCTTGACTGATTTCACAACCTTACTGAAAATAAACGTTGACTTGATTGTGGCTCTTGTTTCAGCTACTTGATTCTTAGTTATTCTCTCTTGATGAGTCTAGTTAAAACAGCCCGCATTCATCAGAGCTTTGAATGAGCTTTGAGTGATACATCTTCACATAAAATACACATTCAGCATTAATGAGATTGAAATGGGAAACTAGTTCTCGAGCAGCGTGGTGCATGCAAAGGGATTGCAAATTATAATCCTATATTTGTAACACATGTGTAAATAGATGCACGTTAAGAATAGACGGACCAATAGGGGCGTAGCTAGAAGGTTTCCATCGTTTTGGGGCCGGGAGAATTGACCTCTTTCGGGGCCCCTGCATTTTGCGTAATACTTATTTTTTAATGTAAAAAAGACTCATTTGGGGGCCCCCCTAAAGAGGGACCCGGGGGGATTTTCAAATTCTCCCCCTCCTCCCCCACCCTAGCTACGTCACTGCGGACCAAATACTTTGTGCAATGCTTTCTTGTGAGGGTACAAATAGATAGCAATATATGAGAGTTTTTTTTTTTTTTATTAGTAAAATATAACAATATATGAGTGTTATGATTTGTACAATCAAACAATATATGAGTGTTATCATTTCTTAAAATGTTTAACCAATAAGATGGCTAACTTTTATCTGATACTATTTACAAAGCTCACAACTCACTCTGTCTGCCTGTCTAGTAAAAAAATTGTACACGTTATGTCTCAAACATCCTATGTCGGATCAAGCTGATATTTTGTAAAATTATTTCTTTTACCAGACAAAACAAGAATCAATATTTTAAGCATTGATAACCAATTAGGTAATTAAATATTGGCAATTAACTATTTTGTTTAATATTTCAAATTTGAATTAGTTGAATTTTATAGGTCGTCAATTTAAATTTTGAAGATAACAATAGATAACTATAAAACCTTCTATTTTTATAAGCGCTTCCCTTGCAAAGCAGTTTGTGTTCTGGCTTAAGGAGGCTGAGGAGACTTGAGTCTATGAACTCGAATACAGGTCGTTCAGCTTTTTGTTATAAATGCATTTAAAAAGCGATCACCCAGGTACCTCCTTTTTTCTCATTCACTCCTTTCCAACTTTCCAATATTTCTAATCCCACAGAATTATTGTCAGTCTAGATCGATTTCCAATTTTATGACACAACTCTCTAAACTAATTGATACAGCTATACGCTTAATAAAGCACAACTTAATCAGCACAGTTAAATACAAAGAAGTCAATAATATTTTTTTTTAAATGTACACTAGAGAGTTCAGTTCAAGCATTCAGTACTGAACACATTGAGGTGTCTGATAATTCTTGCTGCGCGTTTTATTTAACTTGATTATTAATAACAATGTGACCTCTATCCACCACTGACCTCATACAATTAATACAGATTCGTTGGACCATATTTTGTCTTTAAAATACAAGAAATGGATTGCGTAAGGGAACTCCCCCTAACTGAAAAAAAAACATAACAGAAGATAGACGCGAGCTAATCGCCTGGAGGGCTAATAGCTAGACAAAAAAAAAAGAGCAGTTGACCTTGACTTCAATGATTCTGAGAGATAAGCTTCAGACAGAGGACGTTTCGAAACAAAATCAAACCTGTAATTTTTAAGGCAGATGTTTTATGATGGGCACACATTTATTCTATTCCAGCCAATGATTTAGGGACAGGATTATATCAATTCATAAAATATTAGAAATAATTTTAATAAAATATCTTCTTATGTGTTAAATAATTAAATGTAACATTGAAGAACTGAAAAGTTTAACCTTTCTGTAAAGTTTCCAAACAGAACCCTGCAATTACTTTCTAATCTCGATGACGTTTTGACCCTATAAGTTCCCCTTTCAGACCTTGTGGTCTATAGGGCAAACGATGTAAAGGTCATCTGATTCTGTGGCCTACGGTTAACGAGGGTGTCATGCGGCCAGCACAACGACCAACCGCCTTTACTTTTCCCCAACTAATGTCAGGTACTCATTAGAGCTGGGTGGACTCAGGGCACCCAAGGATCCCGAAATAAAAATCCCAGTCTTCACCAGGATTCGAACCCGGGACCCTCGGTTCAGAAGCCAAGCGCTTTACCGCTCAGCTACCGCGCCTCTGTTTTGACCCTATGACGGCACTAAACTAAGTCTGGAAGAGTTAAAGATTTGTTATGGATTTAAAAACAGAGAATTGAATTACATCGTAGAATAAATTGTTTTTTTCTTATTCATTATGTTATTTATTGTAAAATATTATGTTTTGAAAACTGAATTTAGCATAGGATCAGTGCCTTGATTACAACAGCTAAACAATAACACTGGACCGCCAACTAATATTCATATTTTTAGTCAACCACTATTTCATCCCCCCAAAAAAATATATTTTTATTTACAAGATCTAAATAGTTGTATTGCAAAACAGGGAGCACACATAATAATAATATCATTTGTTTTACTGTCTCGCGACAGAAGAAAAATATATGCATATAGGGTGGGGTGGGGCGGGGGGGGGTCATTAAACTCTTTTGTGGGGATTGATTATATAAATGTGTTAATTTTATTTGAAATACTTATTACATTATTTAACTATTCAATCTTTTTCAATTATTTTAAATTTAATTTTTTTTTTTAAATTTTGAATTTCAGATTTAAGAAATGTAAAAGTGTATTAAGAATCTAAAGAAATGTTAACCGCTTGAGTCTGTAGGTCAATACAAAATAATTAATACTTGAGAAGAGTCATTCAAACCCACACACAATTTTTTAACAAAGTGATCGATTGATCTCAATCTAATGATGTTGCCCCATAATGTTTCCTGTCTGCTAGTATCGATTGAGAGAAAATGAGGTCTACAGAATCTTAGTCTAAGTTTAATGGTTGACATATCTATCTATCTATCTATCTATCTATCTATCTATCTATCTATCTATCTATCTATCTATCTATCTATCTATCTATCTATCAATCTATCTATCTGTCTAAACGTAGTTTGCTATTACTGATTCGATCACCATTAGATGTTTTCCTATTTTATCTATTTTTAATACATCCTCTTAACAACTTTCAACTTCATGGGTGGAACTTCAAATCTGGAACCTGAGTGGACATGAATTTCAAAAACTGATGTAATAATTTCCTAGAAATGTGACAGTTTATGTATATCTTTGGATAAAAAAAAATACACACAGTGAAATAAATAATAAAAACCATTTACATATTAAATTTAGTTTATTTAGAACACGAGACTGGAATTTCCGCTATACTATTTTAGGTTCGGAATTTCGACTAAATTTATGACTTTTCAGATAGCAGACCACTAGATGCCCAATGAAACTAAAAAAGTCGATAGTGCAACGGTCCAAAAGTAGATTCTATGGCTTTGTATTTTTTTTTTGTTACGATGATCAATTGAATTGTGGGGAATCAGGTCTAACATTACTTCCATTGGATTGATCAAAGAGACTCTCACGTCTGCTTCATAACAAGTATGTGTGAGTAGAATTGAGTCTGTTGCTCAGTCGATGTGGCTTCATATTTGTCTCTTTAAAAAAAAATACTTAGATTTTCTGATTGAATTTACTGTGTTATGTTACTAAAAATAGTTTTATCAAGCGTTCCTCTTATGGGGAGATCACTATAATGAGAAATGGTGAATCATTTGCCTGTTCAAAGAAGGTAACTTGAGTTATTTCCCCAGAGAATACTTGAACAGTAAGTCGTATAAATCTTCTTCCTCTGATTATCAATTGGGAAATGTTTCACACAATCATTTTAATATCTGAGAAGAATTGAGCAACAGTTTCTAGGCCAGGAAGTTCTCTCTTTGCTTTTTTGTCTTTTGCATGTCCGTCGTGCTCTTAAACTAGCTTTTTTTTGAGAGAGTATTTATAAATCGCATCAATTTTTGAGCATTAAAAATTTGACATTACTGATACATTTCTATCTGTTACAAAATGTGTATTTAAAAAAAACAATTAGTTGATAATCATGTTGAAGCTATGTTTTCCAAATTTTTAGGATTGTAATATTTCAACTCGAACCACAGAAATCGAGATGGTCAAGCGCCAAAGTTTTCTTGACCGCGTTCTTTTAAGTTGCTTGCTCTACAAAAGCTCCGAACGTTGGATGACGTATAACAAATACTCATGCGTTCATTGGCGTAGCTAGGGTAGGGGGAGGATTGGGGAGAATTTGAACACCCCCCCGGGCCTTCACTTGAGAAGGGCCCCCAAATGAGTGTATTTTTACATTAAAAATCAAGTATTGTTCAAAATGTAGGGGCCCCCAAAGAGGTCAGTCCCCCCGGGCCCCCAAACGATTAAAAATAAACTTTTTTAGCTACGCCCCTGCAGGCGTAGCTGGTGTCAACAGTGTAGAGACACTTACCCCATAAGGAAAATGACCGCATGCCAAATACGACTTTCTTTTAGGCGAGCGTACATAACGACGACTCAAGAGAGGTTCATCCGCCCTGGAAGCGCTAGAAAAGTATGTCTCAGTTTTCCCGCACAGGCATACTAGGAAATATCTGGCAGCAAAGGATGGAGAACTTTCACAATAAATGGAAGGCACACGTTTAAACCCCGAAGAAGAGATCTTACAGAAGTATGGCGCACAGAACGGCTTTGGTCTGATCAATCTGCTCAAATATGAAGGTCCAAACCAGGTCAGTGTAGTAAAGGGAAATACCGGAACACATCTGTGGCATTTTACGTCTCGAGTGATGATCTTTTCCCTTTGCAACTTCTTGTGTGGCTAAAGAGGTCAATCCTTGATACACAGCTGCGGTTGCTGGTTGGGCCATATAAAATCACCAGGCACAGCTGCATTTTCAGCCTTCTTTCTGCTTCTGTTGTGTATGGCATCTGCAATCCGAAACCCTTCTCTTATGCTCTCTCTCTCCATGTGGATCTATCCAGTGCTACTTTTTTCCCAGCTCGGCCACGTTCGCAGAATGCCAGTAGGTAGACTACCACAAGATATACTGTATGGCGATCTTATTGAAGGCAGGAGAGCCGCTGGTCGCCCACTTTTACGGTATACATATGTGTGCAAACGCGACATGAAGCTATTTAAAATCAACACCGGAACACATTGCCTGATATAAAGTGTATTTTAAACATCCATTAGCTCTGCACTATTACAAACTGGGGCTCACTGGTCAGCAAACATTCGTGCCTGTGAAGTACAGCGTTCTAACTCTACCAGGTACTTCAAACAGAGCCCCCACCCCAACTCATAGTTACCCCCTACATTTCCTGGTTACGATTGAATAACATCGCAGTAGAAACGCGTCACTGCGTTCTGGTTGGTCATGAGCTCACTCCGTATCTCTACCATGCATTATTGAAATATTGATAATGACGCAGATAGCATGTCTCTGATGTCAGACTGAAGTTTAAGATCTCAGTAGAGTTTTTAAAATCTTTAATGAACACCAAGACTAATTACTGACATTATTTTTATTTATTTTAGCAGGTAGGCTGTATTTCTATTGATTCCGACTTGACCTGGTAGGGAAACACACTATCCCAATTAGCTAAATGACTCAGACCATAAACTTGTGTATCTCGATCTAATGTCATTCATAAACAGAGTTATTAATATGGCAATGCTTAGTGCTCTGTCTGGCCAGCCGAGATGAGTTGATATTACGGCTATTATGGCCGACCCTTGTTATTATGTATTTGTTTGTGTGTGTGTGTTTGAAAGGGTGATATATAGATCGCAGACTTCACCAGGAACCTTTTCAGGAGAGACTCCCCATCACCCTTGAGACTAGGGTCCCGTCTCGACCAATTCTTCATTAGCTTTTTTTCTTCAACAGCAATGAGACAGGCACTAAACAAATGAATACAATAATATATTGTTTAACCTACTTGGACATTATACATATAGAGCTATGTAAATGGGTAACAGCTCGAGATAATTTTATTGATTGATCTTCGTGCTTTGATAGCAGTTCTATCAGAATAAACTGACCACAACTGCCCATTCACGCTCACAGAGATTCGTGCACATAGAAAATAAAAGAGTTTTTTGAAAACCTCGAACATTACATATACTAAATATTTTTTCATTTAAGCTGATTGCTTATAAGGGCAAAACCTATGAAAGGAAATTAAGTATTTCAAATTTTATTTATATTATTTTATTTTTTTAAGCAATAAAATGTATCAACCATTACAATGATACAGACCTAGATTCTAGGCAGGAGATATCCGTTCTTTCTCATGAAAAAAAAACAAAACAAACAATAGCATGTGTCATAAAGATTTTAAAGTACAGAACATATGAGCCTATAAAGAACTCAAATAGATGTCTTTGTCAAAATAATACTTTGGTAAACATCTCGTTGTTATATGATGGAAAATTCTAGTAGACGATACAATGATATCATTTCGGAATGGTAGGAAAACACTAGGACTTCAAACGAAACCTATTTGTTTCAACACAATTTCACACTACAGGCTATACATATATTAAATTACATTCTCTCTCTCACACACACACACACACAGACATATATATATAAATATATATATAAATATATATGTATATATATATATATATATATATGTATGATATATAAATGAACAAATATCACTGTGATTTTATGTCATGTATATTATGTTCACACCTGTGAAAGCTTTTGTATTGATCAAACAGATAAAACTTTAAAAAAAAATCAGATGTTATGAATGCAATAGTGAAGGCTTGGAAATGAATGCTCGTTTTGTTATTCTGTATCGTCCTAGTCTAGCTGCTGTAATGTGTCCTTATTTATTATTTTATTTTGCCATTGTTTTATACGTAACATAACTCTTTGATTCAAAAGCCATTGTCCATCACTTTGATGCACTATATGAAATAACACCGTACACGTCTCTTGAATACTGTGTACACATGCTCACAACACGATAGAGACATGCGCATAGAAGTATGGCTACTGATACAATAAATGTGTCAAAAAATATATCATACAATTCCAAAGTCATGGTCTGAACAGATCTTCTTGTTTCAAAATAAAATGAATTCGTTTTTTTTTTTCGATTATTTTTTTTTCTAAAGTATTTTCCTTTTTTAATTTTCGTTGATTCTAAAGAAACGTTTTGGTTTCTATTCACGGGCATTTTCGTTAACTGAAACGTCAGCGACACGCCTGAGCAGGTAGACGTGATTAGTGAACTCGTTTCTTTAAAGATGTTGAGCTCGTGAGAGACACCAGAAGCATACGAGATACTTAGAACTATTTTCAGAGTGGGAGACTTGGAAGAGAGAGAGAGAGAGGGAGAAAGGGAACGATGAAAAGAGAGAAAGAAAGAATCAGGGAAAGAGAAAGGTAACAAGAGATATAGAAATAGAACTTTAAAAACATGTCAAGATAGAGAGAACAATAATAAACGAAATAGAAAAAAAAAAGTTTACAATAATCATTACTATTCGAAGGGTAAAAACCGCAAAGTCACTGCCATGTATATCAATAATGCAGGATTAGGCTCCCCTTTTTATATTGAACAAAATTATGGAATTACCACTACAGTATATTTTTTTTAAATTCATGTTTGGTCATTGACTATAAATAAGTGTGCAAAGTTTAAACTTGATCCCACAATGGGAAGTGGGAGAATAACGAGCAGAGAACTTATAGGTAATAACTCCACATATATAGCACCAACTCTCAATATGTTTTATTAATTTTTCTTGTTTTCGATACAATACAAAATAATTTATTAACAATAATTTATTAACAAAGTTTTTTTTTTATTAATTCGTGTTTTGTTAGGTACAACAACGAGGCGCTGTGGCTGAGTGGTAAGGCGCTTTGCTTCTCAGTCGGGGGTACCGGGTTCGAATCCTGGTGAAGACTAGGAATTTTTATTTCGGGATCCTTGAGCGCCTCTGAGTTCACCCAGCTCTAACGGGTACCTGACATTAGTTGGGGAAAAGTAAAGGCGGTTGGTCGTTGTGCTGGCCACATGACACCCTCGTTAACCGTAGGCCACAGAATCAGATGACCTTTACATTATCTGTCCTTTAGACCACAAGGATTGAAAAGCGAACTTTACTTTTTTAACTAGGTACAACAATTAATTGTGTAAAGATTCAAACTGAGCAAAGAATGGTTGTGGGAGACATAACTTGTACACAAATTGTAAAGAGAGTAGATATAAGAGAGAGAGAGAGAGAGAGAGAGAGAGAGAGAGCTGAAGAAAGACGAATACAATCCGATAGAAAGACAAAAAATTGAGTAGTAAAGAAGAGAACGATGAAGAGGAGTGAATGCTTTAAAAAAAGAGAGAAAATAGAGAGGGTAGAAAAGAGAAGATAAAAAAGTAGAAAGAGAATACACAGAAAAGCTAAAAAGAAAAAAAAAATAAACATACATAAAAATAAACAGAACATGTATTCATTGGGTGAACAAAAACTATCCTAGCCACAATTTCATCTCCAGTCTAGAAGACCACCTGACCTCCTAGGGGAGATACTGTGCACTTTAGAATCAGACCGGATTTTTTCTTGTGGCTCTAAAAAACTGTGCAAATACACCATCATTACTTCCATTCACTAGGTTTAGGTTATTTTTAGCAAGTATTCATATCTTGTCTAATTCGTTTCCAGACTTGAAATGCTTTAGAATGAATTTAGACAATCTAAAGTACTTAAAGGGAAAACTTTTTAATAGAAAATATAGTGTCATATAACTTAATATGTATATATGTATCTTATCCTATGATAGAGTTTCCGTTTCCTATATATCTATGTTGTCCGTAAGCATGCAGAGACATGTTAACACAGGTGACACACGCTCATTCTATGAATCGCTTCGTTGTGCCTTTGGCCCAACCTACCAGACTACAGCACCACTAAGATCATCCGATGGTTCTACACTATTTACCAACAAGGCGGACATACTAAATCGGTGGACAGAACACTACAGTACTTTGTTTGGTGATAAAAGGCACGTATCAGAGGAATCGCTGGCAAATGTCCCTCAGAAAACCATAAGAGAGGAGCTCGACGACCCACCGACATCTGAAGAAATTGAGACAGCAATATCTAAACTCAAAAGACACAAGGCACCTGGCTCTGATGGACTTCCTGCGGAAATATTTAAAATGGGTGGTGTCGCCCTAACCGAGAGGCTAACAGACTTGTTCACTCTATGCTGGGGGAAGTGCGTAGTCCCACCTGAACTTAGAGACTCCGTAATCATATCCCTATACAAAAAGGGTGACAAGTCTAACTGCTCCAACTATCGAGGCATTACACTTCTGTCGGTAGCAGGAAAGATCTTTGCTCGAGTGTTGCTCGACCGACTAAACCAGTCTTTAGTGGATGAGGTCTTGTCTGAAAGCCAATGTGGTTTCAGAGCCGGTAGAGGTACAACTGACATGATATTTGTTCTGCGACAGTTACAGGAAAAATGCAAAGAGCAGAACCTAAACCTGTACGCAGCTTATGTGGACCTCACCAAGGCTTTCGACACGGTCAGTCGCGATGGTTTGTGGAGGATTTTGGCTAAGCTGGGGTGCCCACCTACGTTCCTATCCATCCTCAAGCAGTTTCACTTTGGACAGAGAGGCCAGATCAGACACAATGGTGCTCTTTCTGATCACTTCCCAATAGAAAATGGCGTGAAGCAGGGCTGTGTACTTGCCCCTACTCTGTTCGCTATCTTCTTTGGCGTAATGCTGGGTCAAATGAGGCAGCGATTGCATGAAGGCATCTACATTCGGTTTCGTTGTGACGGCAGCGTGTTTAATCTCCGACGTCTACTATCCAACACAAAAACAAAGGAGATGGTCATAACGGAGCTTCTCTATGCCGATGATTGCGCCCTGCTAGCTCACAATGAAATTGACCTCCAGAACGCGGTAAACGAATTTGCCTACGCTGCCGCCTCTTTCGGTCTATCTATAAACCTCGGGAAAACAGAAGTCATGTTCCAGAAGTCACCCAATGAAACATACTCAGCCCCAAGGATCACAGTAAACGGGCATCCCCTTAACGTGGTAGACCACTTCACATATCTTGGTAGCATAGTGTCAAATGACGCCTCACTTTCAAGGGAAGTTGATAATCGTCTGGCCAGGGCCAATAGCGCTTTTGGACGCCTTCAGGCGAGAGTTTGGAAGAACAAATCGCTCCGCCTACCTACAAAAATAAATGTCTACCAGGCGGTGGTTCTCTCAACCCTTCTATATGGCTCTGAGACATGGACACTATATAGAAAACAGCTAAGACTCCTTGAGCGCTTTCACCAAAGGTGCTTGCGCTCCATCATGGACATACGATGGCAAGACCGCACTACAAACAGCGATGTCCTTGCGAACGCCGGTATGGACAGTATAGAGGGACTTCTTATGGTCCGACAGCTACGCTGGGCAGGGCACGTATCCCGTATGGGAGACGAACGTATGCCAAAGGCAGTCTTTTTTGGTGAGCTAAAAGGTGGCCGACGTAACAGAGGCGCCCCACGGAAACGCTTCAAAGACCAGCTGAGGCGTCAACTCTCCTTGGCTGACATAGAGGAGAGCACCTGGCTGCATGCGGCGTCGGAACGAGACAGCTGGAGGTCACTCACAAAGGCCGCGGGATACACATTTGAGACCAAAAGAAAATCTGCCGCCGAGGACAAACGCAGACGACGAAAAGAAAATCTAAACCGACCACCTGCGGACAATGGTTTTGCTTGCCCTGGATGTGGCAAAATATGTAGGTCACAGCTGGGACTGCACAGCCACGGGAAACACTGTATTCCTCACTAATCTTCGGACTCGAAGACAAGCCTATTATTATTATTATTATATTTCTGAACATTGTCTGTCTAGTTATACAACATAAAGACATATTCAATCTATCCTCCCCCCCCCCATTACGATTTAGATTTTTACCATTATTATTATTATTGAGGGGTTGCAAGGGCTGGTTTTGTGGGACTGTAGTTTTCTTTAGTTTTTCTCAGGCCGCTGATTGAATTCTCGTAGATTTACTTTATTAATGGATTCAACGATCTTTTACTGGAGCAGGGGTTACTCCACTTTTCGACTACGCTGATGGTATTAGGTATCTTTAGTTTCGCATTAGTTTTGTTTAATTTTTTATTTATTTTTTTTTTTGAAGTGGGAAGTAAGAACCCCATATCCTAAACCCTGGTTTTTCTTAGGCTATTGCTTAAATTCCAGTATATTTGCTTAATTAATATAGTCCAGTAAAAATGACGGGAAATAGATCAGCTTGTTAAGTATCTTATTCCGGGGAAAGGTTTCACCCCCCCACACACACACACACACACACACCTTCAGTCATTGATTCGTAGCTGCAAACAATTGGTACAATAAAACCAGTATAGGCCTGTTGTATTCTCGGAGTAGATTGTCAAATGAAATATACAAAATCTTTTCATAACTGAATTTCACTTCACTTTATATATTTACATAGCTTTCAACTTGCATAAAGACATTCACATATAGAGAATCATAAGTTTAAAAACTAGTTAATTGAATAAAAATACTTCTAAAAAAAATATTTTGATAAAGTCAATTGCATTAGCTAATTCAATAATCCAAATTTCAAAAGCAATTGAAAACAAGCAAATTACTATGGCCACCGTCAGTCGTGAAGCGACTATGGATCATCTCATTTCCATGAGATGAATGCCTGGGCATAAGCTGTGGTCGGAACGATGTCGCCCACACATCAGTTCCCCCCTCTCCACGCAGCTGATGTATCCAAAGGAACGGCAGTGCCGATACAGTTTGGGGTAAGCAGCGTCGCAGGTTCTGCCAGAGTGTAGCACCGGGTGCTGCAAACTGCCTTAGGGTCGCCAGCTCCTGATTTTTCCTCAGGGTTGACTCCCGAAGCCTTTCCCTTGGTTGGGTATAGCTGCAAGGCAGCAGAGGTTTGAAATCAGAGTTTTCCTTCTCCTAGGTGGGTAGCCAGCCATGGCTAACGAGCCCCTCCTGCCCGAAGCTTACTGGTTAAGGCGCCAGTTACTCGCCTGTGCCCCTTCTCCTGTTAGTAAGAACAGTTCCGCCGGACTCAATATCTGAGCCACACGTGAAGGCCGGGAGTTGGACTGGTTGTCAGAGGCTATTTGAGACGCATGCCATTAGGAAGCATTTTATAGGTAGTGGAGTGCTTACATCCATTACCACTTCCGGCAATGACAACCTTGCGGAACCAAATAATGTTTTAAAAACCTTTAAAATTGAAAACAAAAAAGCATATACAACGGAAAGATGTACACATTAACGGTATTATTATGTTTTCCTTTTTTTTTTCTAAATCAAACTAAAAATATCAATTATCGCTAATTTACTTATTAATTGGTTAATTTTTTTATTCATCCGTGTGTTGTTAGGGACAATAACTCACAGTGCAATGTTTTAACTTGATTCTAAACTGGGAAGTTGGAGAAATAAGGTTTAAAGTTTTTGTACCAAACAGATGGAGGTGTTATATTGAGCTTTGCAGAAAGCTGGAACTCAAACCTCCATTACGTGAGACCAACGTGTTTTTCCTCTGAGCAAATAAAATTTTTTTTTAGTTTATTTTTAATTAACTTTTTTTTTTCGAGCAAACAGATCCTCTACATTATTGTGATTATTGTCACGTATCGCCCGTCACCGATTTGGTAAATTTTACATAAAACAGAAAATTAATTAATTGTAACAAATCGACCTTCTTTTTTTTTTAATCACATGTTGTCATCGCCAATGAACAATAGTGCAAAGTTACAACTTGATCCCAGAATAGGAAGTGTGAGAAACAACATGTACAGTTGCTAACTAGACATGGAGTTATATTGGCCTCCTTTAGTCGTAGAATGACTATGGTTCATCTCGAACAGCGAGATGAAAGCCTGTGCATTGTTAATGGACGGAATGATGTCGCCCACACAGCAGTCCCCCCCCCCGCTCCGCGGAGCTGATGTGACCAATATCCGATACAGTTTGGGATCAGTAGCGCCACGGGCTCTGCAGGGCTGTAGTCAACTCCTGATTTTTCCTCAGGGTTGTCTCCCGAAGCCTTTCACGTGTTTGGGTAAAGTCAGGGGATTCAGAGTTTTCCATGTCTAAAAGCTAACGAGCCCCCTCCTGCCTTGAGCTCGCTGGTTTAGGCGCCAGTTGCTACCCTTTGCCCCTTCTCCTGTTAGTGATAACAGTTCCGCCGGGCTCAGGATTTGAACCACACGTGAAGGCCAGTAGTTGGACTTAAAGGGTTGTATAAAATGTACGTCTTATCTGCTACGCGCCTCTTGCTTGTTCTCATTGCTTCCAATCTAACAACCCAATTTAGGACAACTAGGACAGAACGTCACGTGGTTTCATCAGTATGTATTCAGATAAAATCATAACCATATACTACGCCCACCTCTCCTCTAGGTTACATCAGAAACACGCACGTATAAGATACACGCTCAAATATGATACACGCACATATAAGATACACGCACGTATAAGATACAAAGCCATAACAATGTACTATTATTTACTGACTGATGTAAAGACTAAATTGTTAACGATCATCAAAACACGAGAATTCCCGTTAGGTATATTTCGTAATTGTTACGTGCGCGTGTTAGTGTAAATTTGAAGTGGTGCGAATGTGTGTTGAACGGGCTAGAGAAGATGGAATCAGGGAATGAAGTAGGATAATCAAAGTTATTGTTGATAAATTAAATATTGTACCTCAAGATTAAAGCCATTATAATCTTCCATCTATGAGTTCGTTATTGCATAAGTAAAAGTCTCATCAGCTCGTAACAGTAATATTTTATAAAAATAACTAGTCGACCGGCGGCATAGCATACGCCGCTATTTTGCAGGGCAGACCTTAGGCACTGCAACATATGCGACCGCAGTGGGTCCCGCACTTTCTTTGGACCTGTGCTTATTTTTAGGTGTATAAATTATTAAATTAAACCATTTTATAACATGTAACAGATTTCCCGCGGCCTCTGATTTACCAGGAGTCCATGTAGATCTCCTGAAATGTTTTTAAATATAGGCCTACGAAAAAGTCCTGGAAATCTTCGAAATTATTAAAATCTTTTGTAAAGTAAAAGTAAAGGATTGTCCTTCTCGCTTGAACGTGTGAACTTTGAGAAGAAGAGAATTATATACACCTTTTTCCTTCACAAAATGGCATAGCTATTCTTGTGGCGACATGCTAACCACTCTGCAAGGGAGATATTTCTGACTAGAGAAAATATTATAGCTATATATTGTTTCTTTCAATTTAGAGCGTTGACCTTAAAAGGTACTAATTCAGTCTATACCTTCACTTCAGTCAAGTACAATGTCTTTCCCTTGTTCGAGATACCAAACAAAAAATAATATTTATCAATAGTTAATTAACTGGGTTTTTTTTTCTCGTTATTTTTTTTAAATAGATTCTTGTGTTATTTGGTAAAAGAAATAAATGTGTAAATGTCAGCTTGATCTAAGATTGGGTGTTGAAAAAAAAATGTACTTTTTTTTTCCCCAGACAGATAGACAGAGTGAGTTGATATAAGCTTTGTAATAAAAAATAAACGTAGGACAGTAGGCAGCCTTGCGGATCAATCACACTCCGACATGAAGCAGCATGCAGTCAAATCTACATACATGTTATTTTTTTCTCATTTAACTCTAAACTGTGGCTTAACGATGTGCGGGTGGTGCGGGTGCGCGGCGGGTGTGAAAAAAACGATTAGAATTTTTTCTCGCCCCCCTCCCAACCCTATTTTCCCGCCTAGTCCAGAGATAGGATCACAACTTATTTAGAAAGAGATAGGATCACAACGTATTTAGAAAGAGATAGGATCACAACTTATTTAGAAAGAGATAGGATCACAACTTATTTAGAAAGTGATAGGATCACAACTTATTTAGAAAGTGATAGGATCACAACTTATTTAGAAAGTGATAGGATCACAACTTATTTAGAAAGTGATAGGATCACAACTTATTTAGAAAGAGATAGGATCACAACTTATTTAGAAAGTGATAGGATCACAACTTATTTAGAAAGTGATAGGATCACAACTTATTTAGAAAGTGATAGGATCACAACTTATTTAGAAAGTGATAGGATCACAACTTATTGAGAAAGTGATAGGATCACAACTTATTTAGAAAGTGATAGGATCACAACTTATTTAGAAAGTGATAGGATCACAACTTATTTAGAAAGTTAAAAGCATGAAATAACACTAAATAAAATCAATTGGTAAAAATATTTTGAATTGCACAGATTTATTGTTGTTGGTATAGATCTATTACAAATGTAATAACACGACTGGTCCAAACTAATTGATACCATGACAATTTATATAAGCTTTTCTTTTAAAGTATTTGTTATGTTTTTCTTTTTTTCTTCATTTTAGGCCGTATCTAAATAACAAGACAACTAAAAACGTTGATTAATTCTTTTTTGTTGTTGTTGTTGCATAATTCACGGAACATGGAATGTAATGCGTATAGTAGTTGTCTATGATAATAAAAGTTAGTTTTATATGTCTTACGTTTCCTTAGAAATTTGTATGGGATGTCACTTACCTAGATGAGTTGGTTGAAACGTTAGAATAGATTTCATAGATTTCATATACATCAGGATAATAACACATGATGACATTTTTATGTCTCTGAAATAGAAGAGTTCAGATACATCAGGATAATAGCACATGATGACATTTTTTTGTCTCTGAAATAGAAGAGTTCAGATACATCAGGATAATAGCACATGATGACATTTTTATGTCTCTGACATAGAAGAGTTCAGATACATCAGGATAATAGCCCATGATGACATTTTTATGTCTCTGAAATAGAAGAGTTCATATACATCAGGATAATAACACATGATGCCATTTTTATGTCTCTGAAATAGAAGAGCTCAGAGAAATCAATCATGCAGTTGCTCATTAAATCTCTACATCTGTTCTTGTTGTCAGGTTTTTTTTTTCCATCTAGCTTATCAGAGACGATGGTAATTTTTGGTTTCTATCTCGGAGTTGGCACGCTCGTAAAATCCTTTCTTCAGAACTGGTTGTGCTACAATATTGGGTTGAGATCAAAGCACGCGCTGGCTGAGAGGACTATTGGGATTCTCCACTTTCAATACTCGGACGTTGTGCCCTTCTCCCTAGTGGTCAATGGGATTTAATACAAAATGCAAACTTCTACTTCGGCCTCATTTGGCGACAGCCATTCTTTGCTGATATGATACATTTACATTCATTGGAAGACCATAGCGGTAAAGAATTGCCTCCCATGTGCCCAATGCCTGGCATTTTAGCATTATATCTAGATTTCTTTGTGAGCATAAAGTAGAAATCTGTTTTATTAGCAATGTATAATAAACGCAAAGTTTATCTAAACTTAATTTCAAGTAACCAGTAGTTTTCCTTGCACATAAAGTATCGCTTACAGATTGAATTTCGAGGCCTTCGTAGTTCGAGTGACTAGCTTGTTGGCGACATTAAATTACTTTCGCTCTTTTGAATGAAAATAACAACTAACTAACTAAGAAAGAAATAACAAATAACGTGTTATGTAGTTTGATAGATTTTGTTTAAATTAACAATTTATAACATTTTTACTGGATTTATGTCATTTCATCTCAAGTTTTTATTTGTCTATATATCAATGAAAGTTATATTTAGTTTTGTTTTAAAAATAAGTTATTAAGTTATAAATAAGTTATAATAATAAGTTATAAAGTTATTTCAAGTTCGAAATGTAGTGTGGTCTGAAAGGGAAACTTTACTTTTACTTTTACTACAATAAAATATAATACGTTTAAATAGTTTGAAAAGTCGCGCTTGGCTTCTGAACCGAGTTCAACTCCCAATGAAGACTTCGATTTTTAATTTCGGGATCCTAAGGCGCTTCTGAGTCCACCAGATCTAATAGGTACCTGACATAAGTTGGCAAAAAGTAAAGGCGGTTGGTAAATGTGGGCCACATGACATCCTCGTAAACCGTAAACAGATGAGCTTTACACCATTTGCTGATGTATGAAAACGCGGAGTGAGGTACTTCAAAATTTGCACAGTTAGGAGAATTGGGGCACTGGATAGACCCACAGGAAGAGCAAGCAAGTGGCTTAAAGACCAGAAGTAGAGAGAAGGGTGAAAATGTTGAGGCGTCTGGTACTTACAGTAACCGCAGTTGTGTATCAAGGTCTGGCCTCTTAAGTCAATGAGAGGTTGCAAAGGGAAAGGAATATCTATTCATATCTAAAATGCTAGAGACTAGAGAGCACATATGGGTCGCGCTCTAAAGGTTAGATTATGTAAAGATAATATGTTTCTATTAGTGTTAGATTAGGTGGACACAGGGCGTCATAAAAAGTCCCAAAATTCAAAACCCAAATCTTCACAGAGGCTTGAATTAGAAACCCCTTCGTTTGAACTCCAAGCACCTACCACTCAGCCAGCATTTGAAAGGGATGATAATGAATGATTTTTAATTATAGTGTTGCGCCCAGGGCTGATTCAAAGGAGAGCATACGGGGCTACAGTACCAGGGCCTCCACATACTTAAATCCGACCCTGTTTGAGCCTCTCCTCTACAGACTCTCTCTCCTTATCTTATTTTAACACACGCCTATTCTGTAAACCAATAAACGGATCTACAGATGCATTCCATTTTCTCTCTATTTCTCAATCTGTCTCTCTCTCTCTCCCTCTCTATCTCTTTCTCAATCTTTCAATCTCTCTCTCTCCTGAAAAATACAATAATTCTTAAAAGAAAAAAAAATGTGTATTTTTACCATCATCATCATCAAACTCCATTTGAGTGAGGGCTTGAGAGGCTTAAATCCTCTAAATAAACGGATCTACAGATGCATTCCAAGGTTATCGTGTAAATACACAGAAATAGAAATGAATAAATATTTCGATCTTTGCCATGTGCGTAAGTTTGTATTTATTTATTTCTTTGCTTTCTTTCTACCGATTTTTTTTTTAAATATTGAAGCAGCTTCAGCTCTTCGTTACTCACAACCAGGAAAACTGAACTCTTACTGATACAGCTACAACATCACAACTCTGTTAGGATTCTTTCTGTTTTTAAAGTCCACAGATCTAGCTAATGTTAAAGACTGCTCCTTCTTTTACTTCAGAAAGTTAACCTTTTTTCGAAGTGCTCTTTATATTTAAAACATAGTGTCCCAAATAAAATAAAAAAAGAAAAAAAATATATATTACATTTTTGTATTAATAAAAAAAAGTTTTATTAAATATTTTTTTGCCAGAATTTTCACATATTGTTATTTTCCCTAGCCTAAAATATTGATCTCTCTCTCTCTCTCTATTTCTCAATCTCTCTCTCTCTCCCTCTCTATCTCTTTATCAATCTTTCAATCTCTCTCTCTCCTGAAAAATACAATAATTCTTAAAAGAAAAAAAAATGTGTATTTTTACCATCATCATCATCAAACTCCATTTGAGTGAGGGCTTGAGAGGCTTAAATCCTCGCCCTGGACAGAAACCCTGCTTTCTTGCGTAGTGCGTATATGTCACCGTAAAGGTCTAGAATTTTTGGTTTCCCAGACCTGTCGAGGCGGAGATCAGCAAGTCTGGGGCAGTCAAACAGCACAGTTTCCTCTTCTTCCCCTCGAAATTTGACCATAGCCGTGAAAAATATGAGCCAACAGGACAGTGGCCTATCCTGCACTGTGTTGTAATAGCTTTCTCAGGCCTGGACAGCTTCCACCACGGGGAAGTGCGGTCAGGGCGCCTCATGCGCTCCTGACTACATTGGCTTTTCGGGACTTTGTCCCAGCACTCAAACCACTTTTCCATTTCGGTTTTTTTTTTTATAGTTATAGCCAGGGCATGATGAAAACTTACAGAGTGTTCAATTGGTGAAAGTTGCCCTCCCTGGTGGGCCAATGAGTTTTTGTTTAACGCTATGTCCTGCTTTAAGGTTTCCTTTATCTTGACCAGTTGGAAAAATGTAGGAAAGAATAAGAAATCTAGGTGAATTTTACCGTAATCGATTTCTAAAAGCATTTATCTAAAAAAAAAAAGGGGCACGACCTAATTTCGAACTCATAACTCCAGCCTTCTCAGGCCAACATTCTAACCACTCTGCTAGTAAGGTGAATTTGAAAATTGCAGATTGTTTCAAACTTACTTTAAAGCGACGACCTATAAAGGGACCTAATTCAGTTAATAACACCATCGCAGTCAAGTACAATTTTTACCTTGCTCGAGATACCAAACTAAATAATTAATTACCTATAGTTAATTAACTAATAGCTTAATTTTTTTTATTGATCCGTGTTTGCATGTCGGAGAAATAACGTATACAAACTTTTTTAACAGACAGAGTTAATATAAGCTTAGCAAAAAGCTTAATACTTACACCAACAAATAACACAACCTAATAAAACGCTCAGAACCACACTGTGATAAAAGATAATTTCTAATTTCCTATTGTAACGAACTTCTCTAATCAGGCCTTCTGCAAACACTGCTTAACATAAACACAGCACATCTAATACAAGAACTTAACGACAAGAGCTTCAATAACACAGTGGCGGTTTATTAACAAACACATCAACACAGCCAGTTCACAATATTTGTCTACACTAACTTCACATGCCTAACAAGAATAGAACTGTCTAACTAACTCTACAGAACATCTAATACAGCGCGTACAGCTACATTTTCAAAACTTATTCTAACACAATCAGTTCTAACTGTCACTGTCTTTCTCTCTGGACTACATCTCACTGTCTCTGTACAACACACACAGATCCCACATTCTCGTCTGTCCAAGCTCGGGTCATGCGTAGAGCACAGGTCACACTAGGTACAGTAGTTGGTTGACCTGTGTGACGCGCATAAAGTCTGTGTGCCAGTGGGTCTCACACATTAACCATTCAGTCCCCAACTGGAGTTGTAACACTATGCTAGGACAAATTTGTAGATGTGCTCTTTTCTGCATATGTCATGAAAGCATGGAATGGGTTGCCTAAACATGCCACAATTATACAACTCACAAAGTTTACTGTAGACATGCACTTCAGATGCACACCATTGACTTAGAAGAGTTAAACTCTCTTATTAAAACCCAGGAAAAGGTTAACACATAGTTATGATTAGGATTTAATTATCTTAGTTTAATGCAGGAACATCTGCATAATTTACAGTAAACATTGTTTTCTTAGTTTGGTTTAAATTTATTATTTATTAATAATAATGTTTTCATCTTATCAGCTAATTGCCTCCTATTTGTCTTATTGATGTTTAATCTATTAACCTTTGTGTATGCATACGTAAGCATATGTATTCCCAATCTTCTTACAATGTTTATAACTCCCTATAGATTTAACGAATTTCTTTTTTTAGTTAACATGAACATTAGGACACTCAATATACAACTCTGTCTTAATAGCCGTAAGATAATTAAAAGTGAACCACCAATTTAACTGGTCAATTACCTGTACGTGATGGTCTGGTTTGCCTCACTTTGACTTGGTATACACAAACTCACGCAGACGTATGTAGTCCACTCTCCCTGAACACTGAATGAACTGAGGGCGCTGCACTGCCGTCTGCTCACAGTCAAGTGCTGGGTAGGGGCAGATAACACATGCCGTCCTTCACTGCTGTAAACATTAAAGGGAGGAAACTCGAATTTTTGTGACGTTATGGTGGTCTGGGAATGTTCGTGTTAACTGTTACCAAAAATATTTTCTTAATCCTATTTTTTTTTTTCAATTTTACAATTTTACTGTGATATTTTAGTTTGATGAAAAGATGATCCTAGTTTAATAGGCGGTCACATTTTATTCACGTTCATCAACACAATATTGTACATTTAAATATCAGAAATTAATAGCTTTTTTTTTCACAAGTTAAATTTGCAATACATATTAAATATATTAATTACCTTACAAGGTTTCTTCACAGAGATAATAATATAATGTAAAAAACATGTTGCGGATTTATTGCAATCGCAAAAATCTAAAAAAAAATTTCAGGAAACCACTAATATCTATTACTAGCCATATATTACCCGAGGGCCGCTGGTCGTAATTGGCGTATCACTAATATAGTCACTGAGAGTCACTAATCGTCTCATTTTAAGATCGTTTCCACCCCAGCGCCACAAAGAGGCTGAGAAACATTGCCCTGGATCTATAATAGATAAAATATGCATGTGCAAAAAATTGCAGCAAATCATTCAACCTTAAAATTTGTTGGAGATTTCTATGCGTTATCTCCTCTCTAGATAAAAAAAGGAGATTAAACAATAAATACATAAAAACAAAAGGAAGAATATGTGAACAAAATAATTTTTTTAAACGTCGATTGCGCATGTCAGCGACTTTAAGAACTTCCGGTAACAAATTAGCTACGATTAGGTACAAAGTACACAACCTCTTTGCAGCTTAACAAAACAACTCAACATCTTAGTTTTTGCTTAACAGACTAAAAAAAAACCCAGTAAAACATGGAACACGCTCTTTCAAAGAAACAATTATACAACTCACAAAGTTTACTGTAGACATGCACTTCAGATGCACAGCAGTAAATGCAAAAAAAAAAAATCATGAGGCTAACTAGTAATAACTTTTCAGCAGAGACAGAGAAAGAGAGAGAGAGAGAGAGAGAGAAATAGAAAGAGAGTGACAGAGAAAGAAAGGGAGAGAGAGAAAGAGGGAACGAGAGAAACAGAGAAAGAGAAAGAAAGATATAGATAGAGAGGAAGGGAGAGAAATATGACAATATAGGATTAATATATAGGTACCTTTCTAAAACTTTTTCAAAATCGACATATATGGCACCTTTATTAATAGCATTAGCATGATTCGTGAACTGAAAGAATTGGGTATTTATTTTAGAAAAAAAAAAAGAATAAGCCAAAACAAGTAAAAATAAATTTAAAAAAAATTGAATGTCCACATTTCTCTTTAAACTAGTGTACTACAATATTCTAACTTAAAGACCAGTGGATTTACAGATTTTTATCTGAAAACTAGAGTATTTCCACATTTTCTCTTTAAAAAATTGGATATCCAAATATTATCGTAAGAACTTATGGATTTCCAAATTTCTAAGATATTAGTGAACCTTCTGATTTTACTTAGCAATTAACGGAGAAAGTTTTTCACCAAATTCTCAAAGCATAAAACCATTAGTTTAGAAACATCCGAAACATAAATCTGAAGTTCTTGTAGTGCTGAACAACTGATTGCTTCATCGCTTCGATGAAATTTCCATTCTGATCAACAGTTCCGATACATTGCTAATGAAATGTCAAGATGAGTTCATAGGTCTTGGCATAAACTCATTGATCAACTAGAATTCATTGTTCTCTTCAGCTTCTTTCTATTTTGGACTGAGCCCTAGCATCGATTTTGTTTATAGTCTTTTTCTATTGCGGTCTACCCACGTGACATGTGAAATTCATTCATTACTTCATGTCTATTTTCGTCTTGCGATACAAATATTTAAAGAGAAGCTCCGATGGTTATTCAAATTAAATTTCACTACATAATCGAATTCCAAGTTCGATATACATACACAATTAGGGATTTCTGATGTCACGTGAGAAATCCGATGGAAATCTGACCGTCTTTGATGAGCAGAAAAATTACGTCAGAAAAACATTAATTACAAAGTTATTATTGGAAATAAAATGAAGAGAAGAATATATTCATTATTTAAGTTATTATTGGAAATAAAATGAAGAGAAGAATATATTCATTATCTGTAAATAAAACCCTTGATATATCAAAACGGTCAAAAGCATCGGAGTTTCCCTTTTCAAATAGTTTTGTGTTCTTTGTAAGCGATATAGATATAGAATAACATATGGTTACGTTTCTCTCTATCCTATCTCAGGATTTCCGTAAACACTGCTAAACATACAACACATCAACACATCAAGAACTTGACAACAAGAGCTCCAAAATAATCTGGTACTTTAATAATGGTGAATAAGTAGATAACAGCAAATTCAGGACAATTGGCTACAAACACATCAACAGCTACAAATGCTAAACTGTACATCACATACTAAACTCTATAAGCTCTACTGTCTCTTCCCGGCCCGACTTCATAGCCAGACTCACAGACCTGGTCTCCTCCGTGTCCAGTCTTGAACTGCCTTTCTCTTACACACTATCCACTGTCTCTCGTACACGCAGGCTTATGATCAGATGACCATAACTGTGGTCACGTGCAAAGCTCATGCCTTCCCTTTCGATGTAGCACGCTAAACTGTTTAGCTGGCCTGTGTCAAAAAAATATCAGCTGATCACCGTTAACCCTTTTGCGTCGACAATAGGGCAATAGGGTTATAGCAATATGGTAAGATATGAGAATTTTTATTGCTCCAATCAGTAGGAAATTCAGTTTTACTACAATCGAACACCTCATCGTAACTAGTTTTTTTAACAATAACAATATAGATACAAATAGTAACATTATTCACATATAAAGCACATAACATTCACTACAAGCGCTTTATTCTTGTGACTTCTATGTACCTTTTGATGACGACAGATGACCTTGTAACACTCTAACTAGTGGCGTAGCAACCATGGCGCGAAGGGGTTCATTGCGCCCGGGCCCACGACCACTAGGGGCCCGAACGGGGTTAAGTAAGGGGATATTTAAATGCGTCACATTTTTACATTAATTTAATTAAATCATGTTTATTTTCTTAAACTTTATTTCTGATGTCCTAGCAAATTAACAATGTAATCTATTAAAGGGAGGTAACTATTAAATTGTCAGTACAGCGTTTCATTTAACATCTTATGTGTTAAATTTTTTAAAATCAAATAATAACTACAACATTAACTACAAGTTAGCCTACTCATTGCAAAAGTGTTCCATATGATGAATTATATTTGCCTTTATTTTGGTTCAAATGTTATTTATTTCTTTAATATTTCAATGTCTTTTGACTTATTGAAATACTTGAATCAATTGTATGAGTAAACAGTAGATTAAGGTTTCTTTTATTTGGATTTTGTTGTTGGGATTTTTTTACTGTCTGTATTTCAAATGTACATTTCGTCCAAATGACTTCAACAAATCAAAGGTATTTATATACATCTTACAATTCTTGGAAGTATCTATCATGGAAAGCCAGCTTGAGACCACAATCGACTTTCTACGCAGCAGGCTGAACATTAATTTCTTTACAAAGGTTCTTTAAAAATACTGTCTCCTAGCTAGATGAAACTGATGTAAAACCGAACCATTGCGCTGTGGGAAGTCCTCAGATTCTTATACCTGTGACGACCAATACACATTCAGAATATTTGAAGATTCAGCATGTGACTCGAGTCCCAAATTACACATGGTTGACATTTTACATTGTTTAATCAAATGATATATAATGATGTAGTTTAGCTTAGAGATTATGTTAGTTTTGTATTGTGCATTGTTTATACTATAATTTAGCGACGATAAAGTAGCGACATAGTCAGACGAATGACGTTACAGAATACATGATAGGAGAAGAGTATGACTAGGGCTTGTAGAAAGATGTATAAAGAATAGACTTCTAATTAAAAAGACGGATCATCCCCATCTGTAAATAAGCATCAGTTAAAGTCTTCACAAGTTTTATGAGGTATGTTATAGATAGTAGTCGTGTCCCTTGACTGTGTTAAGACTTACATTAGAATAAGTGAAGTAGCATTAGACAACACACACAATCCAAGAAAGGACAAAACAACACACACAATCCAAGACAGGACAAGACAACACACACAAGACAGGACAAGACAACACACACAATCCAAGACAGGACAGATCCAAAGATTGAGGAAATAGTTCTCTTTCACCCCGTGAGGTATCGGTGAAGATTGTCTCCATTGATATGTACTCTCTCATTAGATACAGTAGAGCCCAGTTTGTGTTCAGTGTGTCACACTCAGCTTATAGGAGGGGGCCCAACTTCGCATTCCTGAACCCGGGCCCACGGGTACCTTGCTACGCCACTGACTCTAACAGAATCTGGGATCAAAGAATTTTTTAAAATCTTTCTGTTTTGGATCCAACGTAAACGAGATGACAAATGATGTAACAGTTGTTTAATGGGTGCAGTTTGTCTTTGGGGATCGTTTGTCTTTTGGAAAGGTATCTTTCATAAGAATGTATCTTCTAGAGATGGTAGCTGTGTTCGAAGGATATGCGATGCTTTTCTAATTAGTCTATTTAGTCTATGTCTGTGTGCCAGTGAGGTACTACCATACCAGCAGGTCATGGCAAAAGTTACTTAGGCTACTGCTGATTACTGTATATACAACTTTTATTATTGTTTATTCGATTTTTAATTTTCTTGGCTTTCTAAAATAGAATATATGATACGTGAACACAATATATACTTGTCTACCCTGAACACTAATCTATTATCTAATATATAACACATGTGATTATATTGATGTCTTGGCATGAACGAAGTTTAAAGATTTCTATTACACGCATTAAGCCTATTAAGTTTAAGTACACCGTCTCGACTGTAGAATTTTCACTGGCATCGACTGCAGAATAAGCATTGAAATGGAGTATCGACCATAGCGCAGAAGAAGGTATCGAATATAGAACATATATTAGCATCGCCTTTACAATAAACATCGGTGTCAAAGAGGCAATACAAAAATTATGGTAACGAAAATAATTTACACCCAAGTTACAGAGCCTATCATATAATCCTTTTTTACCCTTTTATGTCCATCAAAAAGATAAAGTATTTCTACTTTGTATACTATAAAGTAAAGGAAACAACAAAAGTATTTTTTAATTGCCACCACTTTTCTACCCAGAAAACTCAACGCACCTCACGAATGAGTTTGAACCATTTAGCTTCCGTTTAGGAGTCACCACAGACCCAAATGTAAAGAATGATATTCAGAGTTGTTTTTTTTTTTTTTACATTATCTTTAACAATATTATTGTTTTAACAAAAATGAAGCCTCTTGTTGCAAAAAATGTATTCGTATTTTTAGTTCTTATTGAATAATTTCATCATTTCAAAATAGGTCTACAACATTCTAGGTTTGCCTGTGAATCTTTTCTCTGGAACATGTTAATGTATGTCTTCATCATTGCGTGGAATATTTCTGGGCTACATACTGCACATATTTCAAGAAATGGTGCGTGAAATTAGATAGGCTATTCTTTTCTTATTTTCAAGATATTTTCAAGATGACACTACAAAACTGATTGGATCTTTTCTTGAAGAAAAAAATTAGCAAAAAAATAAAATAAAATAAAAGGAGGACTATACAAATTTAGAGCAATGATTTTTGTTTAGATGTGCATGGATAAAATTAGTCTATTAATTTTGTGTAGTTTGTCTGTCCATCCGTCCGTTCCGTTTAGATCTCGTAAACATTAAATGGTATTGAAAATCCGACATCATGATATTTAAAAAAAACAATTGTCGCTACATAAGTGTGGATTTCAAAATATAGAATAGTGTATTACATTTAAAAATAGTAACACAACTTGCTTATTTTTTTTGGAACTTTACAATGTCGATTTGGCTCTGAGTAATATACAGTTTATCAAGAAAATCCCTCATACTAATTTATTTTCAAATATCACTTACAAGCAGGGGCGGACTGGCTATATGGTCAAACGGGCAAATTCCCCGTGAGCCGGTACAAAATGGGCCGGTCTGGTATCGACCAAAAAAAAAAATTCTATGCATACAACTTTAAAAAAAAAAGTGACAGACGCCAAAAATAGATGCCCGAACACGCTTTATTATTATTTTTTGAATTTGAAATTTAACAAGAATATCAAAACTTTGCACTATAGCCTATGTATTATCATTTGCATTTGGAATGGGCTGGCTGAGTCAGCCAAGAAAACCAAGCATATTTTAAGTCACAAATCAACATGCCTGACTAGATTGACCCATGAAATGCGTTGGGGGTAACTATCTTATTTTTGAAGAAACGTCCGTAATCTATAAGTAATAACAAAAAATTTCAAACTCATTAAGGCTGCTATTGTATTGTTTAAAGTTTTCAGACTACATATATGTATAAATAAAATACATTATAATAATCCTACGCAAGCATACGTTCAGTTTTCAATGCCTTATCTAACTGTATATATTTTGAAGAGAATTAGGCTTCCACATATAATATGACACATAAGTGTAACTGGAAGGAGGGAGGTTCAAATCATCACTTGCCTCAGACCTCATTGTCTGAAAAAAAAAATTAAATGACCCAGGACAGCCAACTAAGGAAACTACAGTCTCCCAATTTCCTAAGCGTAGCCAAAAGGGGCTTTGTAGTTATCCTCCCCTCCAATACAAAAACTAAAGCAAAACTATTGTTACCATTTTTTACCAGCCGCTGGACTCCATTAATTAAGTGCAATGAATAGTTGATTGGGTTTTTGAATTTTTTAGCGGATGAGTTACAAGCTAATTGTAATGTAGATACCTCATTCATTCATTCATTCAAACTCCATTTCAGTGAGGGCTTGAGAGGCTTAAATCCTCTCTTGCAAAAGCCCTGGACAGAAACCCTGCTGTGTTGCGTAGTGCGTAGGCGTCACCATACAGGTCGAGAAGTTTTGGTTTCCCAGACCTGTCGAGACGGAGATCAGCAAGTCTGGGGCAGTCAAACAGAATATGAGGCACGGTTTCCTCTTCTTCCCCGCAGCGGGGGCACCGTGAGTCAAAATTTGGCCATAACCGTGAAAAGTATGAGCCAACAGGACAGTGGCCTATCCTGCACTGTGCTATAACAGCTTGCTCAGGCCTGGACAGCCTCCACCACGGGGAAGTGCGGTCAGGGCGCCTCATGCGCTCCCAGACTCCACGCGATTTTGGGACTTGCCCCAGCACTCAAACCACTTTTCCATTTCAGTTTTTTGAATTGTAGCCAGGGCATGGTGAAAACTTACAGCCTGTTCAGTTGGTGGAATTTGTCCTCCCTGGTGGGCCAAGGAGTCTGCAATAGTGATGTAGATACCTCAGAATAAAGCTTACAATAACGGAAATAATGCTTGGATCCGGGGGCTTCGCCCCGGACCAAGATGAAGAACCTCACAGCGCTCCCCCCAGACTCTCTGTCCATGGTGGTGTGTACTGTCTTTCCACTAATTAAAAGAAGAACCTATTCTAGGCTAAAAAAAACGTCCGTAAGAATGAAAGGTAAGAATTTATTGCAGATTAATTACATACATATACATTGCAGAAACGGGGGGCGGGGGGGTAGAAAAAAAATCCCCCCACACCAAAAAAAATCATGGCTATGCCCATGATAAAACATGCCATTCGTTTGTGTGCCGGTTTATATGGTAATGCCTGGGCCGATTTTGTTACCCAGTCCGCCCCTGCTTACACGGGCTCTCCTTCTTAAGTAGATACTAATAACAGGGGAGTAGATAGGAATTTTCCTTCATTTAGGGACCTGGGGGGCTTGACCTCTTTTGGGGCCACTGCATTTAGCGTAATATTTGTTATTCTGTTTTGTAAGTGCAATATCATGGCCTCATGGCCTTGCAAGGACTTCATGCCTCGTGTACTTTATAAGAAGATTACAAAATCTCTCCTCTCAAACTCAAGGAAGGTCTTTGCAAGCCCCTAAGATCTTGTAATATGGCCATAGATTTGTAGCTTTCGTTTTATACTATAGTTAGCAGGTCATCATGGGGGCCGATCGCTGCAGTAATCTTGTCTCTGGTACGTGATGTCTCTGAGGGAATGAAACTAGAACTATTGGCCCAAATAGCACAGTCCACAGCAACCCTTCCAAAACTTAAAATAATATGAAAGACAAAGACTTAGCTCTAGGAACCAAAATCAGACTAATGTGCTCCCTGGTCATGGCCACATTCTTATATGCTTGTGAGTCTTGGACGCTGACTGCAGAGCTAGAGAGGAGGATCCTAGCAATGAAATGGACATGCTACAGAAGGATCCTAGGTATCACATTTAAAGACCGTATGTTGTTTACAAAATAGAGAAAAAAAATAAGATAATATAATTATTATTGGTCCAAACAAATGGAAATTCCGTTTCACTACAAGCGACTACCTCAGCGTAACTACTGTAACAATAAAGACGAGCAACATTCATACACGAAACACAAACACACAACCAGCGTTTTATGAACTGGACTTCTATGGAGTTAGGTTTTTGAAAAGTATTCATTTTATGTTCATCTTTTTAGCAGAGCTAAGATCCTCTCTCGGAAGCATACTATTGTCTGGCCATATAGATTGCAAGGCAATATTCAATTTTGCGCCTTAAGCAATGCCTGGTTTATCATGAACCTCTTCAAATACAACTTAAATAATTTCTGAACTTTTCCAAATGTAAGCATGTGCTAATAAAATAGAAAGTTAGGAAAAAACTAGAATAATTCAATGTAGTCACAGGCTGAAACACAGCGCGTCAGTGATACAAACAAAACTGATCGGGATGCCGAAAAAATTTCGTTCTCATTCACAGGCACAAACACACACACGCACACACAACCCACACACACAACACAATCCTATCATCGTCATGGCATTTGTCGATTCATAAACCCAGTCTTTTTTCTGTCTTTATTTCCATAAAAAGTTGCTGCATCAGAGATTCGGTTTACAGTCTTCTGAAACGGATTTTTTTGTGTCATATTTAAACAGAAACAAATTTAGCCTTGAACTGTTAGTCTAGTGTAGTCTAGTCTAGTCTATTATCTATCTATCTATCTATCTATCTATCTATCTATCTATCTATCTCTCTCTCTCTCTCTCTCTCTCTCTTTCTCTCTCTCTCTCGATATATATATATATAATTTATAGGCCTATATAATAGATTAACCCTAAACTTTGACTAAAGTAATGATAATAAAGCAAAGAAAAGGTGATACAAACCTAAGTGCTTACTTTCCAATTCTGAAGTTACTTTACACCTAGCAATGAACCTTAACCCAGGAATGTGCCTTAGAGTGGAATCACCTGGGTGCCTTCCTTATCTCCTTAGATAGACGGAACAATTAGACTTTGACTCGGCAGATTAATGAGGAGGAATGTTCTTCACATACCTACGTAGACCCAACTTTGACCTACATGTGGTCTCTTTATCTGATGATTTCTTTCCTTTCATTCCCTGGTGTTTCAAATAAATAGCTCGCATCCTTTGTAATGCTGATATGTTAAAACAACAAGTCGAGTTATTTGGGTTGATTGTTATACACTGTAATGAATCACGCATTTTAATTTTATTTGTAATTGTGTTAAGAAGTTGAAAAACAAGTTGAAGTCTTTGTTTTGATGATTATGTTAGATTTAAATTGAAACATAATTAATTGTTTAAAAATGTTCCAACCGTAGATAAGGTCAGGGTGTACATCATTTTTTCCATGATATGTCATAGTAGTTCTACGACTGAAGTGGGTCAACTGTTATTAGGTCTATACTGTGAAAGTGTATTTGTTTTTCGCCATAGAACTAATACATTGTTACCTGTTCCATAGTCTGTGGACTGTTGGGGCACCAAACAAGATTTCTAGACCTTCTTTTTCCATTCCTCTATTTTTAAAAATGTAAAAGACTTCAAGACTTTTGTTGTGTGCATAGTCAGTAAGTATCTCTTAGACTGGTCACAGGTCAAGAGCTGTTTTTATCAAGCAGTCTTATGTTGTTGTTGTTGTTTTATTTTATTGTAAATAACATGAACAAATTAGTTAGCATCAATAACACTTTCTAGAGCTTTTGAAAAAAAAAGGTGAAAGGCGTTGTTTGGCAACAGAAACTGTAAACACTGTCTAGACCTGGTAATGCAGATCCAAGATTCAAACCTGGAATCCTGAGCTTACTGGTTAAGCTCTGTACTTTAGTTTAAAGTCTTGAAGTATAATTTGTTTCAAAGCATGTCATGGGGATAGCTAAAATTAGCATATTGAATGTGGCAACAAGAACGGCAATAAATAAGCATAAAATTAACCCACTTAAAATACTAAAAAAAAGTATTTTTCTTTGCATTACAAAATGATTATAATCCTCTTAATACCTTAAAAATAGAAGTAGACTCTAGCTAGACCAACATCAGTAAATCCATGCAATTATAATATTTTTATCAGTTGGTTTTGTTTAACACTATTTCATGATTCAAATCTTTCTGAATGCAATAGTATTACCATAACTATAAATCTTTATCAATGCAATAGTATAACCATAACTATAAATCTTTCTCAATGCATTATTATAACCATAACTATAAATCTTTCTCAATGCAATAGTATAACCATAACTATAAATATTTCTCAATGCCATGGTATAGCTATAACTATAAATCTTTATCAATGCAATAGTATAACTATAACTATAAATCTTTCTCAATGCAATAGTATAACTATAACTTATAAATCTTTCTAAATACAATGGTATAACTATAACCTATAAATGTTTCTCAATGCAATAGTATAACTATAACCTATAAATCTTTCTCAATACAACGGTATAACTATAACCTATAAATCTTTATCAATGCAATAGTATAACTATAATTATAAATCTTTCTCAATGCAATAGTATAACTATAACCTATAAATCTTTCTAAATACAATGGTATAACTAT
>JADKLZ010009608.1:0-10761 GCA_021533235.1 Biomphalaria straminea | reverse complement strand
GACTCCTCCCTCATCCCCCCCCCCCCACATTTTAAAGTATGTTGCCTTTGGGAAATCCCGATAGTTTGAATAAAAAAAAAAAAAGAAATGACAGAAACGAAAGCAGCAGGATTGATTTCCCCCTTGTAAGCACAGAGCAAACACAACAGAACAAACCTACCGCCGTCTGTGAGGAATTATGGGTAGAAAGTAATCGAAAAACTTAAAGACGTCCAGATAAACGTCATCGTCCATTTTGAGCATGACCTTGACCTTTCGGCAGTACAGCCGTGCCCAGCGGTAGCCCATGATGGTCTTGTAGGTCAGGTTGGCATAGTGGTCAGTGAAGTTCCCCTGGTGACCGTAAGAACGGGGAGTCAGTATACTGACAAAGCAAATAATTCGACTACATCCGCTGCTATTGAACACGTTTTTCACCATGCATAAGTGTTCCTTTATGAACAGTCAGTTATATTACATGCAGGGGCGGAGCTAGTCATCATGCCGGGGGCTGGGGGGGTGGGCTTGACATCTTTGGAGGCCCTTGCATTTCGCGTAATATTTAATGTAATGTACACTTATTTTTTCAAATTCTCCCCCCCCCCCAACTGATCGCACCTCCCCCAACCCTTTCTACGCCACTGACTACATCTACTTTCTACACATATCCACATGTTTAAATTAGAACTGAGATGTTTTAAGGTATGCATGCTTGTTTTGATTGGTTGATTATATGCTAATGAAAGAGTATGGCAGAGGAGAGGGGATGCATAGGGGTGGGGATGAAAAATGAAACTTGGTTAAATTTGTTTTGTTGGGAGGGGTGTCTTTCTTTATCAGATTAAAAAAAAAAAAAGCAAAATTTCATTTTGATCCAATAACCGGCGTTAGAGATATAACGTGGACAATGTTTCTACCAGACAGACCGAAGGAGTTGATATAAGCTTTGTAAAACAATCATCGAATCCAACGAAACTGAGCCTCTGAGGCTTCATCAATGTACAGTGGTCATAAGTTCTTATGGGCCAGACACTGGCTAGACATGACCCGCAGGCCGAAATGTATGCCCCACAGTTCTATAATTTAATGATTGTAAAGCTTAAAGAATACATTTATAAAGGGGACATCACTCTCGTTAACATTTGGAAGAGAGGGGAGCGGACGAAGATTGAGATCTAGACAGTGGCCATTTTATTTTTAGAAACTAAACACTCGAAACATGCTAAAATCGTGTAATTTATATTGAATGTAATTATGGCCTTTTTTTTTAAATGAAGATATTAATTCATAGTTCATTTAATAGTCAGAGTACGAAGTAGTGATGTCAAATAATTATAATTACAATAGTAGGCCTATTTGAATAATGAATAAGTTAATATAATTCTTTGTGTCAACCAAAGTCTTAAAGAAGATAAATATAAAGAGTTATGCCAACCATTTTAACTCTTTGACACCGAAATTACTTTCCACGTTTGGACGGAATTTATAGCTTTATATCTGGATAGAATCAACGATGGGAGCGTCGTTGCGAGGTCAAAGAGTTAATAGTGTATTCAAATGAATTGTAAATATAGAAAACATTTGAATGGTTACAATAATACGACAACAAAAAAAAAAGCATGGAAGCCGAAAGTTGAAATGCCAATGATATCTGTGATTTTTAGAACTCAGGGACGCCCTTAGTCCAAACCCACTGATGTTTGTAAAATGTTTTCCATGTTTCGGATGTTCCTTCAGAGTTTAAGATAATTTACGTTCTAGCCCAAACCTTCCGCAGAACGACGGGGGATGGCAGCGGGCAGGGTATGAACCAGGGACCATCTGCAAGTCCTAACGACAGTCCAGCGCGCATACCGAGTGACCAGGCAACCACATAAGAAGCGCAGGGAAAGCAATCGCGATTTATTGAAGTAATGGTGCCTTCGTTAACAGAAACAGATGAGCTTTACGCTATCTGCCTCTTAGATCATGGGATCTGAATGGAGTACCTTTAATTTATTAGCTACTGTAGTGGCAATTTACGCTACAATTTGTAATACTAGCGCAGTATTTTCCAGACTTTTTCCTTAGCGTCACACGTCGCACATTTTGTGCATTTAGCGGAAAATTTATTTTTTTCAGAGAGGATGTAGGCCTACTAATTAATTATTCCAGAGGTTTGCGGAACATTAAGATTACATATAATTGCTGACAGATAACACTATACTAGCAAGGATAAGGAATGTCTTACATTCATCTTAAATATGGTCTTCAAGCTAAGACATAAAATGAGATGATCTAGTTAATTTATTAATCTAATTATTTTTTTGTCGTCTCGAGTCAGACAAAACGCTGCTTATGATCAAAGAGCCAAACTTTGGGATCTCTCAATTAGACATGCATGTAATTAGCAAGTTTATGTAGAACAGATCAAGAGCATAGACTAACCCACTTTTATGTGAATTAAAGCTTCACGCTAGAGTTTACCTGGTAACAAATGAGATAATATTATTAATATTTAAAAAAAAATTATTCTATACTCGAATACAACAAAAAAAAACTCATTAGGAAATGTTATGATGAGACGGCGCGATAATGAAGAATTGATTTAGACTTGATGGTCTATCTGCACTAAATTTGCAAGTCCTTAGCGCCATTTCAACCATTGTGTTATGATATCCCCAGTCGAAGACCGCGCTTCTTGGTTATTGTTTTAGTCTGTGACTTATGTATTAACAGGCAAGTTTGAATCAGGACATACAACTTCACACAGGCAATTAAATATGTTTCTGAATATCTAGGATTAAATAGATTTATAAAAAGTATCGAAGCGTATGAGTTCCATATGCAATAACTGCTAGGTAAAAAAAGTCTCAGATGAGTCTTCCAACATCTATTCACATGGGATGCTGTAGCCTTGGTTAACAAAAGCATAACAAGGGTCCATCATACGATTGAGAAAATAAAAAGAAAGGAATTAATTTTTTCAAAGGTAAAATCTTGAAACAATCGTATACAATGAATCATTCAATAAGGACGAAGATATCATTCGATGTTTTTGCATGCATTCTTAGTGACTTATCAATGGAAACTATTTTAGATTTTGCTTCAACATTATATAAGGGTTACAGCACACTAAAGAGAGCAGGTAATATTTATATCATCTATTTTGTTTTTAAATCAGAATCTGCCATTTCTACGACCATTAATTTTCACGTAAAAACAGAGGATAGAGTTGGAATATCAGACAATTTGTTGGGCTGTTTTGGCTAGTCCTGGTCTAGTTCTTCATAGCTCTAGCTCGTTCCTGACTCACTGACATACAACAGAATGTACCTGTATAATATCTTTAAACTGATAATCTTCTCTCTCAATGTTGGCCTGCACAATCAGATCTGAGGACCGACCAACAAGAAACACAGCCTGAGAAAACAACAACACATATTTTAACATCAAATTATCCCCAGTTTACACAAATTTTGAAAAATAAATATGTGTTATAGTAAAAAGTCCCCACCCCCTTTTTCAGACTATGTGATAGATATGTCTGTAACTGAACAATTTAGTTATACATCTATATTCACACGTTTCTTTTATTTTACAGTATTTCTTAAACACTTTCTTGAGTCCCGTTGGGAGCCGACAGTGCTATCCCATACCAGGGGCGGACTGGGTGTCAAAATCGGCCCGGGCATTTCTATACAATTCGGCCTACAAATTCTATATCATATGATGGGCCTAACCCTACATGTCCTCGTGTATTGATATACATGTATACATTGAACTCTATATCTTTATAAGCAATATAGGCCTTTTCAAATCAGTAAATATATGTAGGTCCTGAGAGGATGAAGCCCACTAGTAGTACTATCTACGAATGAAGGCTATTACATTATTTCTGAAAATGTATAAGATTAAAATAGTATTACACTGTAGAGTCTGTGTAAGATTTTATTTTTAAACAATACACTAAGAGAATATTATAAAACCTTTAACAATTTGATTTGTTTCATAGTGGCATCGATCAGGCCATTTCGATGGCCATTCCGGCCCATTTGGGTACCGGCCCAGCGGGCATTTGCCCAAATGCCCATATAGCCAGTCCGCCCCTGTCCCATGCCCTCAAAATGGCTTAGGTTTTTGCGATGAATTATTTTTATTTCATTTAGTAAACTTTTGAGAAACACTGACGTAGCGGAATGAAAGGCAGAGCAATGCAAACGTTAATTGAAGCGTAAATACATTTACATAGAAAGTAAATACAGTCTACGAGGGAAGAGAGAGAGAGAGAGAGAGAGAGAGAGAGAGATAATTTAAGAATGAGTAAATTCGGACAAAGCAAGAAACGTTTCAACCTATACAGAGTGTCCACGTTCAGTGTCTACGTTCAGTGGTCCACGTTTTCCTGTCTAGTTTCAGGACACAAATTGATAAGCTGAATGAATTGACGTGAATACAAATGTAAGGTCTTGCTGGACGAGCCTTTGGAAGGGAACAAATTCTCTTCTGATATTATTACAGGAACTGATAATTTTATTCAATTATTAAGACGAATAAATATATAATACATTTTATGCATAGACACATATTTTATTGGATAAAATGTCTTGTTTGAAAATATGTACTTCCTGGTTTGATTCGAGTTTAAAATATTAGACCTATAGACATGAACAGCAACAATATATCTCCAGCTTTTAAAAAATTTCATCCATTCAGCTTACAAATTCATTGGCTAAAACATCAACAAGCAAAAACCTGGGTAGTCAAGGATCTCAAAAATGACTCTAACAGTTTGACAGATGATGCGTATGTTTGGGACAAGAATTATTAGCTAATTGGTATTCACCTATTCCTTAGTCTGTTGAACTGTTGGTGCACCACACATGATCTGTTAACCGACTTTCACATTCTTCTCTGTCTTTAGCTTTGGATAACATTTCATTCAATAATAGTCCTGTTCATTCTTTGGTGCTGTCTTTGCATCGCTTTTTCTGTCTGCCTCTTCTTCTTGGAGGAATTGGGAAAAAAGGTAAACAGATCTTGTGTGGTGCTTCAACGGTTCAAAAGACTAAGCGGTAGGTGAAGATGAAGGTGATACCTAGGTACATACCCTAATTCTGTACGGTTTAGTATTGTCATAAAGATTGTACAGGTGCCTCAATATTCGCCTGTTTTCCAGATTCGAAGCAGAAGTGCTGATGAGAAAGAGGCCATCATAGTCCACATTGGCTGTCCCATTGTAGATCATGCCAGGCTTAACCGGTGGGTGACACGGCTCAGCGGTGATAAGAAAATCTGTGAAAGTGTGCAGAAAAAGGAGAGACAACTTTTAAATTCAAACGTAAGAAATATTTCCTCGTTATTCCCCTTGAAGTAAACAAAATTCCATGGCGCTGTCTAAAGTATTAATCACCTGCACGCTGAATAATGTACATATGTGTAGATATAAATTTTTGCTTTAAATATGGCCTATTTATAAAAAATAATTATGTCATTTTCATTTAGCTGCTGAACTTTTGGCTTTAAATAAAGCCTAGAGTTAGAACCCTGATTAGGTCAGTTGTGATAATTTATTTACTCAAGAGTTGAAAGGCTACTTATCAAAAGTCGAGGAAATAATAGTTCAAGAAGGTACTAAAAAGAACATTGTCGAATAGCGGGCAGTGTTGTATTTTGGTCATAAAAATAGAAGCTCTATTCTGAGCTCAAAAAATTAACTTATTGGTAAATGTTTTGTTTCATTTTTTTTTGACAAATCAATAATGACAATAAATGGTGTCACATTTATTTATATGTTTCACCATCTCAAAGTTGATGCTATACAGCAAGACAGCCTATTTAGTTATTTTGAGTCTAATTCACAACATTTAGAATTAATGTCATACAGTCATTGAGATGAAGGCAAGTCACCATAATCACTTAGTAAAGAAAAGTCATAGAGTTAGACGTTTACCAGTTATCATGTTATTACTATATCTGTCAACATTTTTCTATAAAGAATCGTTACTAATTTTACTTTGATATTATTTTGTATCTAATTTCCTATGTGGGGATTCAAGATAGTGTATACATTAAACGTCACATCATATGTGTCGGGCTAACCAAGTGTTATTTCCTCATTTTACGAGATGGCTGTACGTACAAAGCATTCATCCTGATTATACCTATATTACAATCATCATGACAATGCTTACATTGTAACACTGTAAATTGAAACCAATGTCGCCCATCGGCATCCAAAATAACTCGTTGACAAGATGTTAGATTCAATGTAAGAGATGATATGAATCTCTTTTATTTTTAAATTTCATATGGAAATAGTGCGAATGATGTAACCATTTACCACCTACCTTTAATTTTTGTTTATCTCTAATCGAAAAGAAAAATCTATTTATTATGATGCCAGAGAAAAGAAAAGGATTAACACTCCAAGAGGTTTAAATTTTAAAAAAAATATGACGGTGCCTACTTGTGATGTCATCAGTGACGTAATCGCTGACGCGATGATAGACGAAGTCGCTGTAACTTTCGACTCTCCAGTTCCAGGAGTTCACTGATTGCCCGGATGTGTGTTTCTTGTGGGACACATTGACTGAAAGAAGACATTGAAAGATGGCGTAATGCAACACTCTAGGGTTGATTGCTGGGAAGGTTCGGATATTACATAACAACACTTGGGGGCCGGGGTGGTATACACATTTGTTATTATTGTTTTCAAGAGGGAGAGAGGGGTCTGAAGATGTGTTACCTAACAAAACAAATATTCAAATAAAATAACAGATACAGTGGCGAGTGAACACTTGACTTCCGTGGGTCAGACTTTTGCGTAACAGATCGGCTGTACCACGGATCTTCAAGAAATATTAGTGGGAAATACAGATTTTCACACAGCTTTTCTGGCGCACGCCCGATGTGAATGTACAGTATTGAGAGAAACACAACAGTTGAAGATGTGATCAAAGCGTGAATGAAGTCGCAGCTTTTACCAGTCTTTTCTATCGACATCTTGATGAAAATGTGATTTGGAAAAGATAATTCCTAGATAAATCTTTTGATTTCTTGCTATGTCGCTCTGCAGGGAAGGTATTGAGTTTTGTTACAAAGTGAAGGGGTTTAAAAAAGTTGATTATTGGTGTTACGTAATATCCGAGCATTCGAATTGATTTATATACACTAGAGTTTACTAGAGAAATAGGACAGGTGGATCTATAGAAAGCAATAGAAAGATTTGACTTGATGACATAAACAAGTGAGAAATAAAAAAAACAAAAAAAAAAAAAAAAACAAAACAAACAAACATAATAATCTAGAGAAGTATTATCTTATAAAACACAGAGGTTTCTTCAAAAGAAAATGATTACATACTAAGATCAATTGAAAAAACAAATATCTATTGAAAAAACAAAGATTACAAATATAGAATAGAGTTGTTATTGTATCAAACATATATTGGAGAGAGACAGAGAGGGAATTAGGGAAAAGAAAAAGATAAAAAGACAAGATAAAGACGAACCAGTAGTAAAGACAGGAGGAAAGGCAGAACATTTTGTTAAAGACAGAACGAGCATCTAAATGTTATAAAGTTAAAATTCGTTCCTCGCTTCTTACTATGAAATAGTTGCTTGATATCTCCTAGAAGATATACAAATACAGCCAAAGATAGTCCCGGAATAAACAGAACATCTATCAGAAACAGAAGCAGTTTCAGTATCCTTCGTAAAGACTTCTTCGAGCACCTCAGGCTCATGCTCCCATCTGTTATTATCCCATTCATGCATACAATGGTCTTTATGGCTGTGGAACATCAGACAATAGTATTAGACAATTAGTAGTCATTTTTTCTGCTAGCCTGTTAAACATAGAACCAGAACGTAGATCTTTCTATAAACTAGACAACTATTTTCTTGTATTTAGATTAGACATTATTATAACATCTTGAACATATGTAAATCTATATTGAAAATCTTATTTGTTGCTGTATACAGTGGGTGTATTATGAAAGATGCTTGTAACTAAGTTGTTTTTATGAAACAATGTAAACATTGAAATACGGAAATGCTTAGATTAGCGGAAGCGGATGTTGAAATACTAAATAAAAGGAATTTTAGATTCCTAAAAGCAAAAACTGATGACGTCAATACCAAATATAATGATAACTCATAAGGCTTTGCTTCTTTACAGGTTATATGTATATTTTGCATACCTAATGCATATAGGTCATTGCACGTTTGTCGTCTGCGTCTGTTTAAGGCTAGTACTCTTCCTTCTTAAGTGACCTTCGTGAGAGTTTTGCAACCTTCTCTTTCAGAGACCTTCTTTTGCCAGCTCTATGCCAGTAGGGGAGAATGGCGCCAAAGTTGATCTTTATAGCGCTTCCGAAGGGAGGGGGAGTACCTCTGATACGCCGTCTTTTAACTTTTTTTTTTTGTTTTGAAAAGGTATATGAATATAAAGGTGGCTTCACGAAGATCATGGGATAATACATTAGTCCTAGCATACATACTTTTTTGAAGTAACGTCTGTAACATATAAGATAAGTAAACAGATGAAAGCAGCAAAACTTATGTTTAAAACATCTGCTGTTAGGCCATCAGCCAGACGATTCATATTTTTTTCTACTTTCCTTATTACCGTCTTGACTTCTTGAAGTATTTGGAAGACGTCAAACTACATCGTTACTGTTTCTTGCAGAAGATCAATAGACTTCTCTGAGACGACGTCGCTAAAGAACGAAACTAAAGTGCTCTATCCACTGATGGATTACATCGGCCTTTCTGGTTAACTGTATGTCGCTTTCTGCAATGAAGAAGTCCTAGTCTAGAATGTTGGGTCATAGCCAGATCAAATCGAATAAACAAAAAATTTTTACAAAAATACTCAAAAAAAAAAGATACAAAGCTTATCATCGGGGAAGAACTTTAAACTTACGGCCTCACGTCTATTAATACTGTTAAACTTATTTCCATTTTCAATTCAAACAAAATTAATTAATTACCAGCATTTAATAAACTAATTGGATTTGTTTTTTTTTTCTTTTTGGGAACAATGAAAAATTGTGAAAAGTTTCAACTAGATTAGAGATGGGAAGTGGGAGATGTAACGTGTTCAATATCTGTACCAGACAGACAGACAGGCAGACAGACAGACAGACAGACGGAGTGACTTTATATATTCGTCGTAAAAACAAAGTGTCTCCAACAGCCGCGAACCTTTGTACTTTTTTTTTTAAAGCCTCAGCCATCAATCAAAGTGTTGCACGTGTCCTGGGTGCTTGAATGTGTCTGTTCACTGCTCAAGGCTAAGCCCCAAAAGAGTAACTGACTTAGATGATTTGATGCACCTTTAAAACTCTTTGACACCGTAATTTTTATCCACGTTTGGTCGGAATTTATAGCTTTATATCTGGATAGAATCAACGATGGGAGCGTCGTTGCGACGTCAAAGAGTTAAGCGGACACAATAAAAAGATGGCATCTTGTCAAATTCGTTTTTTTTTTGGCTTGGCTCATTAAGGGTTACTCAATTACAATTAATACTAAATAAAATTCAACTCCAGCTCCAGATATCCATAAAAAATACAATACTTTAATATCCAGTAAAGCACACAATGACATCATCTCTCAGGAAATTTTAATACACAAACACCAGTCTTGGAAGAATACGGACAACCTTCCTAGACCGGGAACAAGACCTCACTAACACACTCTATCGCACATTCAACGAAGACTAAACCATTCAGTTCATAATAAGCGCAAGACTATTCACATTCATAACCTGGGCCTGGGAGTACATAAACAAAGGGATATAACTATTATACCAAAATATCAACGAAGTAACATATTTATTCTCGCCATACCTCCCCCTGACACCTCTGCATGTGAAACTATACAACCGTGCACACAGTCTAAGCCGTCTAAGCTCTACATTTTACGTATGTATAGATATAAGAACTCAGTTTGTATTCCCAGAATATTTTAAAATTACCTTTTAAGGATAACATACCAGGAATTTGAACTTTTGACCCTGTCTTTTTTTTTCTTTTTGTGTCTTGCTTCTTGTCTCACGTCATCATACTGATAAGATAAAACTGTTTCAGAATTTAAAGGGCTTCTAGTTTCTTGTTTTGTTTTGCCCGTCAATGGGTAGACACAAAAAACTAACCCGCTTTCTTTTCATTCCCTCCAAGATCGATATAAAGGAGGGAGAAAGGAAAGGGGGGGGGGCGCCCCCCTTGAGATCGACAAGAGTTCAGATCTAACACTTAAGCTTAGCAGTACGGATAAGACGGAACGAAAAAAATATTACTTATTTGCTTCTCATATGCAAAACCTATCAAGGATTAAATGACAAGGTATGTCACAAGATATTTAATGCAGAGCTAAGCACACCGGTTATAATTCTATAAAAATGTAGATGGCCGAAGAAAAAAAAGTTCACTTTGGCTTTCAAACTACCACATAATATACACTTAGGTGTAAGGAAAACTCTGAATTCAAAACACTGCTACCTTACAGCTATCTCAAAACACGGGAAAGGTTTCGGTAGTAAATCCTGAGGAAGCATCAGCAGCGGCGGCGAGCCTTAAGCTACATGCAGCACCCAGTGCTACACCCCGATAGAGCCTGTAACGCCGCTGACCCCAAACTGTATAGGCAGAAGCTCTTCCTTAAGACACATTAGCTGCGTGGACAGGGGAGCATTGTGTTGGTGACATCTTTCCGACCATAGCTAATGCCCAGGCATTCATCTAATTTCTATGAGATGATCCGTAGTCGCTTCGCGGTTGAAGGAGGCCATGATTGT
>JADKLZ010009603.1:0-10762 GCA_021533235.1 Biomphalaria straminea | reverse complement strand
GACTCCTCCCTCATCCCCCCCCCCCCACATTTTAAAGTATGTTGCCTTTGGGAAATCCCGATAGTTTGAATAAAAAAAAAAAAAGAAATGACAGAAACGAAAGCAGCAGGATTGATTTCCCCCTTGTAAGCACAGAGCAAACACAACAGAACAAACCTACCGCCGTCTGTGAGGAATTATGGGTAGAAAGTAATCGAAAAACTTAAAGACGTCCAGATAAACGTCATCGTCCATTTTGAGCATGACCTTGACCTTTCGGCAGTACAGCCGTGCCCAGCGGTAGCCCATGATGGTCTTGTAGGTCAGGTTGGCGTAGTGGTCAGTGAAGTTCCCCTGGTGACCGTAAGAACGGGGAGTCAGTATACTGACAAAGCAAATAATTCGACTACCTCCGCTGCTATTGAACACGTTTTTCACCATGCATAAGTGTTCCTTTATGAACAGTCAGTTATATTACATGCAGGGGCGGAGCTAGTCATCATGCCGGGGGCTGGGGGGGTGGGCTTGACATCTTTGGAGGCCCTTGCATTTCGCGTAATATTTAATGTAATGTACACTTATTTTTTCAAATTCTCCCCCCCCCCCAACTGATCGCACCTCCCCCAACCCTTTCTACGCCACTGACTACATCTACTTTCTACACATATCCACATGTTTAAATTAGAACTGAGATGTTTTAAGGTATGCATGCTTGTTTTGATTGGTTGATTATATGCTAATGAAAGAGTATGGCAGAGGAGAGGGGATGCATAGGGGTGGGGATGAAAAATGAAACTTGGTTAAATTTGTTTTGTTGGGAGGGGTGTCTTTCTTTATCAGATTAAAAAAAAAAAAAGCAAAATTTCATTTTGATCCAATAACCGGCGTTAGAGATATAACGTGGACAATGTTTCTACCAGACAGACCGAAGGAGTTGATATAAGCTTTGTAAAACAATCATCGAATCCAACGAAACTGAGCCTCTGAGGCTTCATCAATGTACAGTGGTCATAAGTTCTTATGGGCCAGACACTGGCTAGACATGACCCGCAGGCCGAAATGTATGCCCCACAGTTCTATAATTTAATGATTGTAAAGCTTAAAGAATACATTTATAAAGGGGACATCACTCTCGTTAACATTTGGAAGAGAGGGGAGCGGACGAAGATTGAGATCTAGACAGTGGCCATTTTATTTTTAGAAACTAAACACTCGAAACATGCTAAAATCGTGTAATTTATATTGAATGTAATTATGGCCTTTTTTTTTAAATGAAGATATTAATTCATAGTTCATTTAATAGTCAGAGTACGAAGTAGTGATGTCAAATAATTATAATTACAATAGTAGGCCTATTTGAATAATGAATAAGTTAATATAATTCTTTGTGTCAACCAAAGTCTTAAAGAAGATAAATATAAAGAGTTATGCCAACCATTTTAACTCTTTGACACCGAAATTACTTTCCACGTTTGGACGGAATTTATAGCTTTATATCTGGATAGAATCAACGATGGGAGCGTCGTTGCGAGGTCAAAGAGTTAATAGTGTATTCAAATGAATTGTAAATATAGAAAACATTTGAATGGTTACAATAATACGACAACAAAAAAAAAAGCATGGAAGCCGAAAGTTGAAATGCCAATGATATCTGTGATTTTTAGAACTCAGGGACGCCCTTAGTCCAAACCCACTGATGTTTGTAAAATGTTTTCCATGTTTCGGATGTTCCTTCAGAGTTTAAGATAATTTACGTTCTAGCCCAAACCTTCCGCAGAACGACGGGGGATGGCAGCGGGCAGGGTATGAACCAGGGACCATCTGCAAGTCCTAACGACAGTCCAGCGCGCATACCGAGTGACCAGGCAACCACATAAGAAGCGCAGGGAAAGCAATCGCGATTTATTGAAGTAATGGTGCCTTCGTTAACAGAAACAGATGAGCTTTACGCTATCTGCCTCTTAGATCATGGGATCTGAATGGAGTACCTTTAATTTATTAGCTACTGTAGTGGCAATTTACGCTACAATTTGTAATACTAGCGCAGTATTTTCCAGACTTTTTCCTTAGCGTCACACGTCGCACATTTTGTGCATTTAGCGGAAAATTTATTTTTTTCAGAGAGGATGTAGGCCTACTAATTAATTATTCCAGAGGTTTGCGGAACATTAAGATTACATATAATTGCTGACAGATAACACTATACTAGCAAGGATAAGGAATGTCTTACATTCATCTTAAATATGGTCTTCAAGCTAAGACATAAAATGAGATGATCTAGTTAATTTATTAATCTAATTATTTTTTTGTCGTCTCGAGTCAGACAAAACGCTGCTTATGATCAAAGAGCCAAACTTTGGGATCTCTCAATTAGACATGCATGTAATTAGCAAGTTTATGTAGAACAGATCAAGAGCATAGACTAACCCACTTTTATGTGAATTAAAGCTTCACGCTAGAGTTTACCTGGTAACAAATGAGATAATATTATTAATATTTAAAAAAAATTATTCTATACTCGAATACAACTAAAAAAAAAACTCATTAGGAAATGTTATGATGAGACGGCGCGATAATGAAGAATTGATTTAGACTTGATGGTTTATCTGCACTAAATTTGCAAGTCCTTTACGCCATTTCAACCATTGTGTTATGATATCCCCAGTCCAAGACCGCGCTTCTTGGTTACTGTTATAGTCTGTGACTTATGTATTAACAGGCAAGTTTGAATCAGGGCATACAACTTCACACAGGCAATTAATTATGTTTGTGAATATCTAGGATTAAATAGATTTATAAAAAGTATCGAAGCGTATGAGTTCCATATGCAATAACTGCTTGGTAAAAAAAAGTCTCAGATGAGTCTTCCAACATCTATTCACATGGGATGCTGTAGCCTTGGTTAACTTAAGCGTAACAAGGGTCCATCATACGATTGAGAAAATAAAAAGAAAGGAATTAATTTTTTCAAAGGTAAAATCTTGAAACAATCGTATACAATGAATCATTCAATAAGGACGAAGATATCATTCGATGTTTTTGCATGCATTCTTAGTGACTTATCAATGGAAACTATTTTAGATTTTGCTTCAACATTATATAAGGGTTACAGCACACTAAAGAGAGCAGGTAATATTTATATCATCTATTTTGTTTTTAAATCAGAATCTGCCATTTCTACGACCATTAATTTTCACGTAAAAACAGAGGATAGAGTTGGAATATCAGACAATTTGTTGGGCTGTTTTGGCTAGTCCTGGTCTAGTTCTTCATAGCTCTAGCTCGTTCCTGACTCACTGACATACAACAGAATGTACCTGTATAATATCTTTAAACTGATAATCTTCTCTCTCAATGTTGGCCTGCACAATCAGATCTGAGGACCGACCAACAAGAAACACAGCCTGAGAAAACAACAACACATATTTTAACATCAAATTATCCCCAGTTTACACAAATTTTGAAAAATAAATATGTGTTATAGTAAAAAGTCCCCACCCCCTTTTTCAGACTATGTGATAGATATGTCTGTAACTGAACAATTTAGTTATACATCTATATTCACACGTTTCTTTTATTTTACAGTATTTCTTAAACACTTTCTTGAGTCCCGTTGGGAGCCGACAGTGCTATCCCATACCAGGGGCGGACTGGGTGTCAAAATCGGCCCGGGCATTTCTATACAATTCGGCCTACAAATTCTATATCATATGATGGGCCTAACCCTACATGTCCTCGTGTATTGATATACATGTATACATTGAACTCTATATCTTTATAAGCAATATAGGCCTTTTCAAATCAGTAAATATATGTAGGTCCTGAGAGGATGAAGCCCACTAGTAGTACTATCTACGAATGAAGGCTATTACATTATTTCTGAAAATGTATAAGATTAAAATAGTATTACACTGTAGAGTCTGTGTAAGATTTTATTTTTAAACAATACACTAAGAGAATATTATAAAACCTTTAACAATTTGATTTGTTTCATAGTGGCATCGATCAGGCCATTTCGATGGCCATTCCGGCCCATTTGGGTACCGGCCCAGCGGGCATTTGCCCAAATGCCCATATAGCCAGTCCGCCCCTGTCCCATGCCCTCAAAATGGCTTAGGTTTTTGCGATGAATTATTTTTATTTCATTTAGTAAACTTTTGAGAAACACTGACGTAGCGGAATGAAAGGCAGAGCAATGCAAACGTTAATTGAAGCGTAAATACATTTACATAGAAAGTAAATACAGTCTACGAGGGAAGAGAGAGAGAGAGAGAGAGAGAGAGAGAGAGATAATTTAAGAATGAGTAAATTCGGACAAAGCAAGAAACGTTTCAACCTATACAGAGTGTCCACGTTCAGTGTCTACGTTCAGTGGTCCACGTTTTCCTGTCTAGTTTCAGGACACAAATTGATAAGCTGAATGAATTGACGTGAATACAAATGTAAGGTCTTGCTGGACGAGCCTTTGGAAGGGAACAAATTCTCTTCTGATATTATTACAGGAACTGATAATTTTATTCAATTATTAAGACGAATAAATATATAATACATTTTATGCATAGACACATATTTTATTGGATAAAATGTCTTGTTTGAAAATATGTACTTCCTGGTTTGATTCGAGTTTAAAATATTAGACCTATAGACATGAACAGCAACAATATATCTCCAGCTTTTAAAAAATTTCATCCATTCAGCTTACAAATTCATTGGCTAAAACATCAACAAGCAAAAACCTGGGTAGTCAAGGATCTCAAAAATGACTCTAACAGTTTGACAGATGATGCGTATGTTTGGGACAAGAATTATTAGCTAATTGGTATTCACCTATTCCTTAGTCTGTTGAACTGTTGGTGCACCACACATGATCTGTTAACCGACTTTCACATTCTTCTCTGTCTTTAGCTTTGGATAACATTTCATTCAATAATAGTCCTGTTCATTCTTTGGTGCTGTCTTTGCATCGCTTTTTCTGTCTGCCTCTTCTTCTTGGAGGAATTGGGAAAAAAGGTAAACAGATCTTGTGTGGTGCTTCAACGGTTCAAAAGACTAAGCGGTAGGTGAAGATGAAGGTGATACCTAGGTACATACCCTAATTCTGTACGGTTTAGTATTGTCATAAAGATTGTACAGGTGCCTCAATATTCGCCTGTTTTCCAGATTCGAAGCAGAAGTGCTGATGAGAAAGAGGCCATCATAGTCCACATTGGCTGTCCCATTGTAGATCATGCCAGGCTTAACCGGTGGGTGACACGGCTCAGCGGTGATAAGAAAATCTGTGAAAGTGTGCAGAAAAAGGAGAGACAACTTTTAAATTCAAACGTAAGAAATATTTCTTCGTTATTCCCCTTGAAGTAAACAATATTCCATGGCGCTGTCAAACGTATTTATCACATGCACGATGAAAAAAAAAAAAAAAATTAACACAATTTTTTTGATTTAAATAAAGCCTATTTATAAGAATTAATTATGCCACTTTCATTTGGCTGCTGAACTTTTGGCTGTAAATAAACCCTAGGGTTCTATCCCTGATTTGGTCAATTGTGATAATTTATTTACTCAAGAGTTGAAAGGCTACTTATTAAAAGTCGAGGATATAATAGTCCAAGAAGGTAGTAAAAAGAACATTGTCGAATGGCGGGCAATGTTGTATTTTGGTCATAAAAATAGAAGCTCTATTCTGAACTCTAAAAATGGACTTATTGGTCAATGTTTTGTTTCATTTTTTTTTACAAATCAATAATGACAATAAACGGTGTCACATTTATTTATATGTTTCACCATCTCAAAGTTGATGCTATACAGCAAGACAGCCTATTTAGTTATTTTGAGTCTAATTCACAACATTTAAAATTGATGTCATACAGTCACTGAGATGAAGGCAAGTCACCATAATCACTTAGTAAAGAAAAGTCATAGAGTTAGACGTTTACCAGTTATCATGTTATTACTATATCTGTCAACATTTTTCTATAAAGAATCGTTACTAATTTTACTTTGATATTATTTTGTATCTAATTTCCTATGTGGGGATTCAAGATAGTGTATACATTAAACGTCACATCATATGTGTCGGGCTAACCAAGTGTTATTTCCTCATTTTACGAGATGGCTGTACGTACAAAGCATTCATCCTGATTATACCTATATTACAATCATCATGACAATGCTTACATTGTAACACTGTAAATTGAAACCAATGTCGCCCATCGGCATCCAAAATAACTCGTTGACAAGATGTTAGATTCAATGTAAGAGATGATATGAATCTCTTTTATTTTTAAATTTCATATGGAAATAGTGCGAATGATGTAACCATTTACCACCTACCTTTAATTTTTGTTTATCTCTAATCGAAAAGAAAAATCTATTTATTATGATGCCAGAGAAAAGAAAAGGATTAACACTCCAAGAGGTTTAAATTTTAAAAAAAATATGACGGTGCCTACTTGTGATGTCATCAGTGACGTAATCGCTGACGCGATGATAGACGAAGTCGCTGTAACTTTCGACTCTCCAGTTCCAGGAGTTCACTGATTGCCCGGATGTGTGTTTCTTGTGGGACACATTGACTGAAAGAAGACATTGAAAGATGGCGTAATGCAACACTCTAGGGTTGATTGCTGGGAAGGTTCGGATATTACATAACAACACTTGGGGGCCGGGGTGGTATACACATTTGTTATTATTGTTTTCAAGAGGGAGAGAGGGGTCTGAAGATGTGTTACCTAACAAAACAAATATTCAAATAAAATAACAGATACAGTGGCGAGTGAACACTTGACTTCCGTGGGTCAGACTTTTGCGTAACAGATCGGCTGTACCACGGATCTTCAAGAAATATTAGTGGGAAATACAGATTTTCACACAGCTTTTCTGGCGCACGCCCGATGTGAATGTACAGTATTGAGAGAAACACAACAGTTGAAGATGTGATCAAAGCGTGAATGAAGTCGCAGCTTTTACCAGTCTTTTCTATCGACATCTTGATGAAAATGTGATTTGGAAAAGATAATTCCTAGATAAATCTTTTGATTTCTTGCTATGTCGCTCTGCAGGGAAGGTATTGAGTTTTGTTACAAAGTGAAGGGGTTTAAAAAAGTTGATTATTGGTGTTACGTAATATCCGAGCATTCGAATTGATTTATATACACTAGAGTTTACTAGAGAAATAGGACAGGTGGATCTATAGAAAGCAATAGAAAGATTTGACTTGATGACATAAACAAGTGAGAAATAAAAAAAACAAAAAAAAAAAAAAAAACAAAACAAACAAACATAATAATCTAGAGAAGTATTATCTTATAAAACACAGAGGTTTCTTCAAAAGAAAATGATTACATACTAAGATCAATTGAAAAAACAAATATCTATTGAAAAAACAAAGATTACAAATATAGAATAGAGTTGTTATTGTATCAAACATATATTGGAGAGAGACAGAGAGGGAATTAGGGAAAAGAAAAAGATAAAAAGACAAGATAAAGACGAACCAGTAGTAAAGACAGGAGGAAAGGCAGAACATTTTGTTAAAGACAGAACGAGCATCTAAATGTTATAAAGTTAAAATTCGTTCCTCGCTTCTTACTATGAAATAGTTGCTTGATATCTCCTAGAAGATATACAAATACAGCCAAAGATAGTCCCGGAATAAACAGAACATCTATCAGAAACAGAAGCAGTTTCAGTATCCTTCGTAAAGACTTCTTCGAGCACCTCAGGCTCATGCTCCCATCTGTTATTATCCCATTCATGCATACAATGGTCTTTATGGCTGTGGAACATCAGACAATAGTATTAGACAATTAGTAGTCATTTTTTCTGCTAGCCTGTTAAACATAGAACCAGAACGTAGATCTTTCTATAAACTAGACAACTATTTTCTTGTATTTAGATTAGACATTATTATAACATCTTGAACATATGTAAATCTATATTGAAAATCTTATTTGTTGCTGTATACAGTGGGTGTATTATGAAAGATGCTTGTAACTAAGTTGTTTTTATGAAACAATGTAAACATTGAAATACGGAAATGCTTAGATTAGCGGAAGCGGATGTTGAAATACTAAATAAAAGGAATTTTAGATTCCTAAAAGCAAAAACTGATGACGTCAATACCAAATATAATGATAACTCATAAGGCTTTGCTTCTTTACAGGTTATATGTATATTTTGCATACCTAATGCATATAGGTCATTGCACGTTTGTCGTCTGCGTCTGTTTAAGGCTAGTACTCTTCCTTCTTAAGTGACCTTCGTGAGAGTTTTGCAACCTTCTCTTTCAGAGACCTTCTTTTGCCAGCTCTATGCCAGTAGGGGAGAATGGCGCCAAAGTTGATCTTTATAGCGCTTCCGAAGGGAGGGGGAGTACCTCTGATACGCCGTCTTTTAACTTTTTTTTTTTGTTTTGAAAAGGTATATGAATATAAAGGTGGCTTCACGAAGATCATGGGATAATACATTAGTCCTAGCATACATACTTTTTTGAAGTAACGTCTGTAACATATAAGATAAGTAAACAGATGAAAGCAGCAAAACTTATGTTTAAAACATCTGCTGTTAGGCCATCAGCCAGACGATTCATATTTTTTTCTACTTTCCTTATTACCGTCTTGACTTCTTGAAGTATTTGGAAGACGTCAAACTACATCGTTACTGTTTCTTGCAGAAGATCAATAGACTTCTCTGAGACGACGTCGCTAAAGAACGAAACTAAAGTGCTCTATCCACTGATGGATTACATCGGCCTTTCTGGTTAACTGTATGTCGCTTTCTGCAATGAAGAAGTCCTAGTCTAGAATGTTGGGTCATAGCCAGATCAAATCGAATAAACAAAAAATTTTTACAAAAATACTCAAAAAAAAAAGATACAAAGCTTATCATCGGGGAAGAACTTTAAACTTACGGCCTCACGTCTATTAATACTGTTAAACTTATTTCCATTTTCAATTCAAACAAAATTAATTAATTACCAGCATTTAATAAACTAATTGGATTTGTTTTTTTTTTCTTTTTGGGAACAATGAAAAATTGTGAAAAGTTTCAACTAGATTAGAGATGGGAAGTGGGAGATGTAACGTGTTCAATATCTGTACCAGACAGACAGACAGGCAGACAGACAGACAGACAGACGGAGTGACTTTATATATTCGTCGTAAAAACAAAGTGTCTCCAACAGCCGCGAACCTTTGTACTTTTTTTTTTAAAGCCTCAGCCATCAATCAAAGTGTTGCACGTGTCCTGGGTGCTTGAATGTGTCTGTTCACTGCTCAAGGCTAAGCCCCAAAAGAGTAACTGACTTAGATGATTTGATGCACCTTTAAAACTCTTTGACACCGTAATTTTTATCCACGTTTGGTCGGAATTTATAGCTTTATATCTGGATAGAATCAACGATGGGAGCGTCGTTGCGACGTCAAAGAGTTAAGCGGACACAATAAAAAGATGGCATCTTGTCAAATTCGTTTTTTTTTTGGCTTGGCTCATTAAGGGTTACTCAATTACAATTAATACTAAATAAAATTCAACTCCAGCTCCAGATATCCATAAAAAATACAATACTTTAATATCCAGTAAAGCACACAATGACATCATCTCTCAGGAAATTTTAATACACAAACACCAGTCTTGGAAGAATACGGACAACCTTCCTAGACCGGGAACAAGACCTCACTAACACACTCTATCGCACATTCAACGAAGACTAAACCATTCAGTTCATAATAAGCGCAAGACTATTCACATTCATAACCTGGGCCTGGGAGTACATAAACAAAGGGATATAACTATTATACCAAAATATCAACGAAGTAACATATTTATTCTCGCCATACCTCCCCCTGACACCTCTGCATGTGAAACTATACAACCGTGCACACAGTCTAAGCCGTCTAAGCTCTACATTTTACGTATGTATAGATATAAGAACTCAGTTTGTATTCCCAGAATATTTTAAAATTACCTTTTAAGGATAACATACCAGGAATTTGAACTTTTGACCCTGTCTTTTTTTTTCTTTTTGTGTCTTGCTTCTTGTCTCACGTCATCATACTGATAAGATAAAACTGTTTCAGAATTTAAAGGGCTTCTAGTTTCTTGTTTTGTTTTGCCCGTCAATGGGTAGACACAAAAAACTAACCCGCTTTCTTTTCATTCCCTCCAAGATCGATATAAAGGAGGGAGAAAGGAAAGGGGGGGGGGCGCCCCCCTTGAGATCGACAAGAGTTCAGATCTAACACTTAAGCTTAGCAGTACGGATAAGACGGAACGAAAAAAATATTACTTATTTGCTTCTCATATGCAAAACCTATCAAGGATTAAATGACAAGGTATGTCACAAGATATTTAATGCAGAGCTAAGCACACCGGTTATAATTCTATAAAAATGTAGATGGCCGAAGAAAAAAAAGTTCACTTTGGCTTTCAAACTACCACATAATATACACTTAGGTGTAAGGAAAACTCTGAATTCAAAACACTGCTACCTTACAGCTATCTCAAAACACGGGAAAGGTTTCGGTAGTAAATCCTGAGGAAGCATCAGCAGCGGCGGCGAGCCTTAAGCTACATGCAGCACCCAGTGCTACACCCCGATAGAGCCTGTAACGCCGCTGACCCCAAACTGTATAGGCAGAAGCTCTTCCTTAAGACACATTAGCTGCGTGGACAGGGGAGCATTGTGTTGGTGACATCTTTCCGACCATAGCTAATGCCCAGGCATTCATCTAATTTCTATGAGATGATCCGTAGTCGCTTCGCGGTTGAAGGAGGCCATGATTGT
>JADKLZ010009587.1:0-16619 GCA_021533235.1 Biomphalaria straminea | reverse complement strand
ATGCCGTGTTCACTGACCACTCAGCGCCAAATGCCGTGTTCACTGACAACTCAGCGCTAAATACCGTGTTCACTGAGCACTCAGCGCTAAATGCCGTGTTCACTGACAACTCAGCGCCAAATGCCGTGTATACTGATCAGACTCAGCACCAAATGCCGTGTATACTGATCGGCTTCAGCACCAAATGCAGTGTACACTGATCAGACTCAGCAGCAAATGCCGTGTACACTGATCAGACTCAGCAGCAAATACAGTGTACACTGATTAGACTTAGCACTAAATGCCGTGTATACTGATCAGACTTAGAGGATCAAAACGTCGTCATGAGAATGTTTAGTTTTGAATATTTACCCTGCAACATACACACAAGCCCATAACATAACACTGTAAGCTCTAGAACGTCTACCGTTAGCGTACAAGAGACAAGATTATTCATTTTTATGTGTGTGAGAGATAGAGGAGATGAAGAATTTGGTGGTCGAGAGATTAGTGCTTTGAAATCTTGTAAAATACCTATTTTGTTTTCTAACTTCGGAATTTTAGAGCTGCATACCACGGAATTTGAACTGTTATGTTACGTTCATACAGCTATCAGTGTATATATACATATATATATACTAGAAAAAGGAAGTAACTTTATGTAACTTGAAAACATGTATATCTATTGAATTCGGATTTCCAAATTATGAAAAATGTAAAAATTGCATGATCTTCAGTTTTAGAGATTAAAAAAAAGTTTACAGATATAAAATAAATAACACGCAATTGCAATTCACAAATTTTCATTTCATAAAACTCTATTATTGGCCAGTCAATATTTATTTATGTCTATGCATACAACCAAAAGGTAAATAAAGCTTCTGTTTACTACGGTGTCCTCCCTTTACCATCGTACAACTCATTCTTAATATAGAGTCCGTACATTATTATTATTATTGCTTTTATATAACCTACTTTCATGCTTATAGCATGCTCAGAGCGCTTTGGTCCAATCTCATTTGTGGACCAGTGGGGGGAGTGGATATCTAGGAGTTGGTCTTCCGTGCTGCCTTTAGGCGCTCAGTAAACATAACTCTGCCCGAGTCGGGTGTCGAACCTCGAACCCCCTTCTAGGTAGCCAAGCCAAACTAAGTTCAAGCGCCTCTTAGCCTCTCGACCACGCTTCCCACATCTGTACACATTTATACTCTTAAGCGAGCAATTCTTGTGTGCACTCAGGGTCGGATTTAGACTTGAAAAGGCCCTAAGCTATTTAAGACATGGGACCCCTCGTAATCAACACGAGGCAATCTATTCATTAGATTTTTCTTTTTCTTCACAAATTGTTTTAGAAGGTGGCTGAGGGGGTAGGGAAGTTGAGGCTCTAAACTGTAGCTGATGTTGCCTAGAGGTGAATCCAGTATTGCCGACACTGGTTAGGTTATCAGAGTGCTAACATTGTTTGGCTAAGCTAACATGATTAATGATCTTTCTGAACAGATATATTCATCTTGTGAATCTAATTATCTTGTTTTTAAATAATTTACATACTTTTAAAATCCTCATTTTATTAATGCTTTTGTTTGTGTACTATTAACTAGTAACTAGAAAGTCATTACTTGCCAACTCTCAGTTTTAATGAAAGAGAAAAAAAAAAGATTATAAACGACAAATTGTGCATCCGTTAAATCAGCTCGCATCTCTCAATGTCAACATAGTTATCTAACAGATGTCAGATGTCATTAATATCTTTCATTTCATTGTCTTAGTATTCTGTCATTTGAGTCTTCCCTCCTACCGCCCCCCCCCCCCTCTTTTAGTATTTAATCCCTTGAATCATTTTCCGGACTTTCCTTATGCTCGCCGTTCTATATAAGCAGAACCTGGAGTCACCTGTAGTCACACGCCTACCCCAGCATTCAGCGCACTTAGTGAGAGTTACTTCACAGGAGACCTCAGGTAAGTAGTCACTATACTTCATCCCTTCATACTGTTATCTTACTTGCAGTTTCATTGATTCCAATAACAGTGGGTAAGGGACAGTATCACTATAGATTGTAATACAGTAATCTCTTCTTATGATTATATTTATAATTTGATTCCCAATATTGTTTCTTTAAGCAATAAGATTTGATGTACGTAGGCCTATTTATGTACACAAAATTAATCGTTTAACATTTAAAATCTTTTTTTTTTTTTATATTCTGTACACAGGAACACCAAATTGCTAGCTATCCAATTTGATATGTTAAGATCGAAAGAGAGATTGAATTTAATTTCTGTAGCTTCGTTGTGTATTTGGTTTTAAATTTTAATACAATGTATGCATGGTCTTATGCGCTGAGGTTCAAGGTATAAGGAGCTTTATGAATTATAATTATACTCTGGAAGGCAGGGGAAGTCACTTAGTTCATATAGACCCAGTATCAATATCTGTAGAAGTTATCTTCACTTAATTTTTTATCAATTTCAAAAATGTATTCTAAGATCTATTTCTCTTACAAAATATAAAGTGTAGTTTTGCATCTAGTACTAGCAAAAGTGTCCAGCTTTCCCCTGGCTTATACTGAAACAAAGGTAAAGATCTTTAAAACAAATATTATTCAGCATCACTTGCACCAAGAGGTGGACGAAAAAAAATGAGGAGGGTTGCCTAAGATTAAAATAGAAACATAAGGGGCACACTTCACAATTTACATTATATATTAGAATACATTTGAAATGAATGACTGCCAGGTTTAGTAATTTAGTAGTTTGAGCTCTGAGCTGGTCTCGAAGATTTCTGGTTCGAACATTACTATTATTATAGCTTTTATATAGCGCTACTTTCATGCTGATAGCATGCTCAGAGCGCTTTGGTCCAATCTCATTTGTGGACCAGTGGGGGGGAGGGGGTATCTAGGAGTTAGTTTCCCGTGCTGCCTTTGAGCGCTCAGTAAACACAACTCTGCCCGAGTCGGGTGTCGAACCTCGAGCCCCCTTCTAGGTAGCCAAGCAAGCCAAGCTCAAGCCGCACTTAGCCTCTCGACCACGCTTACCCCTCATGAATCCCTGTCAAGTGCAGAAGGTTTCAGCTAGGATGTAAAAATCTTTTTTTTTTTGTGAAACAAAAGTCTGAAACGTTCAAGTCCAAATCAATCTGTTACATTTAACTCTTTCGCTCGGTAATTATTTACCATATTCTGGTGGAATCAACGTTGCTATCGTCAGTTAGGAGAGAAAGAGTTAAAGTCTGAAACGTTCAAGTCCAAATCAATCTGTTACATTTAAAGTTACAGCCAATAAACATACTTTCTTACCTAGAATATATTTGAAATGAAATTCATTCTCTTGAAACATTTCAAACATTATGTATCTTTTTGTTTTTCAGCTTAAAATGACTTTCTTTGTAGTTGTGGCTTTCTTCTTAGTGCTTGGTGAGTCTTAATTAGTTGGCAAATTTTAGGATGTTAAGACAAATTGTTTTATTAAACATTCAAAACAAAACAATTAATTTATATTTTTTTTACATAAATCTAATTAAAACATTTTTTCTTTTCTTTCAGCTGCACCATCTCTACAGCAAGGGGTAAGAAATACTCACGTCTCTTCATTGCATTGATGACTTAAAATAGTCGTTTATAATTTTGTAACATCCTCTGTTCAACCTCTATGGCTAGCTACTGTTTAACCTCTGTAAATAGCTACAGTTCAACCTTTGTAACTAGCTACTGTTCAGCCTCTATGGCTAGCTACTGTTTAACATCTGTAAGTTGCTACTGTTCAACCACCGTAATTAGCTACTGCTCATCCTTTGAAACTAGCTACTGTTCAGCCACCGTAACTAGTTACTGTTCAACCTGTGTAACTAGCTAATTTTTAATCTCTGTAACTAGTTAATGATCAACCTCTATGGCTAGCTACTGTTAAACCTCTGTAACTAGCTACAGTTCAACCTCTATGGCTAGCTACTGTTTAACCTAACTAGTTACTGTTCAACCTCTGTAACCAGCTACTTTTTAATCTCTGTAACTAGTTAATGTTCAACCTCTATGGCTAGCTACTGTTAAACCTCTGTAACTAGCTACAGTTCAACCTCTATGGCTAGCTACTCTTTAACCTAACTAGTTACTGTTCAACCTCTGTAACTAGTTTCTAAGAAATTTTGTGTTAGAAAATAACAACACTGCTCATAATGTCTGTGTGTGTGTGTTTTATGTATTGATTTTCGTTCGAGATTTAAATGTATATGTAAACACGTCAGAAAGTATATTGCCAATCAGATTTGTGTCGCTACTAAATAATTACGTGAACAAAATATTTAATATGCTATAAATCCTCAAGCAGTAGAATATCTAGAATATCATAAGTAAATAATTGAATTTCTTACCTTCGTTTCCTTTTAGGGACATGGTCATGGTGGATATAGGTAAGTGCAGCACAATATTTACTGATGATATCTGTTGGGGATGTAGAAATACATTGAACTGATTTTGGGTCTTGTGTTCAAAAGTACTTTGTACATATAAGAATTCATGTTAAAACATCACGTTTCAGTGTAATAGTGTTCGTTATGGCGTAAAGCTCTTTTTTAAAAATGAACATTTCTATTTTTGTAAAGAATGTTTTTGAGTTCTAAGTACAATGGTGAATCTTTTGTTTCTCCCTTGATCAGAAGTTGTCATTTGCTGTTCAATGTTTTCTTTCGTTCTCTCTCTTCTTTTTCTGTTTTTTTTGTTCTCACTCTTTCTTCTCTTTCCTGCACTTCTCTACTTTTACATTTCTCACTTTCTGTCTCTCTCTCTCTTCTGTCACTATATTTCTCTTTTCTCAAACTTTCTTTCATTTTCTCTCTAGCTCTCTCACTGTCTTCTATCTCACTGTCTTCTCTCTCACTGTCTTCTCTCTCACTGTCTTCTATCTCACTGTCTTCTATCTCACTGTCTTCTCTCTCACTGTCTTCTATCTCACTGTCTTCTCTCTCACTGTCTTCTCTCTCACTGTCTTCTCTCTCACTGTCTTCTATCTCACTTTCTTCTTTCTCACTATCTAGCTGTCTCTCTCTGTCTCTTTATTACTGTTTCTCTCTCTCTCTATCTATCTCTCTGTCTCACCATCTGTCTCTCTCTCTGTCACTCTCTATGTTTCTCTCATTCCATCTCTCTCTGTCTCACTGTCTCTATGTCCTTCTCTCTCTCCCTCTGTCTCTCTCTCTCCCTGTCTCTCCTATCTGATGGACGTTCTCAATGTCTTACATAACATTCTCGCTTCTCTTACAGAGACCACGCCTACTGCTACGACCGATGTAATAACGCTTACCAGAAAAACCGCAACAGCTACCATGTAGATGAATGCAACTGTAATGGCTACAACTTCCCTGGACATAGTAAGTACCCTTTGTTCATTAAAAGGAGCATCACTTTAATAAACAAGGGAGGTAATTTGAGTAAATAATGCAAGTACACACTAAAAACACATTTGTTAATCCTTTATTTCTTTTTATTTAAAAGCAGGCGCGGGCTTAGGAATGTTGTAACTTTAATTTAATAAAAAAAAATCGTACTTTGTAATATATAACTGTTTTTAACTTTAATGCAGTGAAGTAGATATTATTTGGGGGTCCGGTGGGCTAGACATTTTTAGGGGCCCCATCAATTTGACCTTCGACACCATGACACGAGATAATACATCTGATAAATACATGTCTACATTCCAATCGGTACAGTATATAACAAAACTATATAAAAAATAATAAAGACTCTTTTAATGAAAAATACCGCTGCTTATTGGTGAGATAATGTGCAGATGTGACAAATCTCAGTTCTCATGTCGTGTTTTCTGTCCAGCGAAGGCGTCTATAACTACTCTAGACTCAGATCAATGCTTTCTGGTGTTTTTTGACTTCATGAGAATAGGTAAATTACACGGCTGTGGCGTCATATTCAATATTAAATGTAAAAAATTGAGGACACTCATTTTAGGTCCCCTCTCAAGTGAGGGACTTTCGATTTCGGATTCCAAGTTCTCCCAACCCTAGCTACGCCACTGTTTTGATGTCATCCCTTGCAGAGTGTTACCAAGTGGGCCCTCTCAATATTAGCCACAGCTAAAAGCGTCATGCCAACTTTTGTATATTTCTAGAATAGTATTTCAGTGACTCTGTAATATTGTTTCACTTCAATTTTCTTTTTAAAACAGACAACTGTGGTCACATCGACACTTCCTGCCTCGCCAACAGTTACGACGCCACCTACAACGTGTACGCCTGGACATATGACCACAGGTTGAACGCCTGCAAGAAGGTCAGCGTCTTGAGCAGATGTGTGGACAGCTACACACCCCAGAGAAACATCTTCCAGAGCCAGCAAGCTTGTGCCAGAGCCTGTGAGCCCAACAGAGGATATTAAGTGGACACTACTACTGAACATTAAATCAAGTTAAGGTGTATTCTAATTAAATACATCCTCTGGATTTTACATATGGATTATAATTATAATATTGGTAGTTTTTTTTTTCTTTTTTCTTTCTTTTTTTAGTCTTGTAAGAACAAAAGAAGGTTTGGTATAAATACACCTGCACCAAATATTAATAGAATATCTTTTTCAGTAATAAAATTATACTTGGAAATATCAAAGTGTGTTAATTATTCTTTAATCAGTGGAGTTAAATGATGAAATAAAACATTTGTTAAATAATGTACAGAAGAGCATTGCTGGCTGCATGGTTTATATAAGTCTAGTTTATAATAGCATTTAATTCTAACCAGAAATGTTAGAGAAATGAAATAATAAAGGATGAACATTAAAGAATAGGATCAATTTCAACAGTATTACATAGCCCGGCGATCATTGGCTCGTTCCAATATAGTAAATAGCTAATGGGATAATAGGAGGCACAGTGGCTTAGTGGTAACACTCCAGGGAAACGGAGGTCCAGTGCTCAAATCCTTGTGAAAAGCGGGATTTTTTTTAAACTTTGGAACAAGTCTGTGCCTCTAGATAGCTTTTAAGGGTATCTGACATTATTTGGGAACAGTAAAGACTTTAAGTCGTTATGCTGGCCACGTGACACCCTCGCTAAGCGAGGTCAAAGAAAAACTGATGACCTTTACATCATCGGCCCTATAGATTGCAACGTCCGAAATGGGAATTACTTTTTTTTAGTGTATTCATCTACTTTCGTCATTGTCTTTTGGGTATAAGTCTTGGTGGCACACATCTTCTACTCGAGACCAATTTTTAGCTGGGGTTTTCTCCCGAAGACATGTAGATTCACATGTAGATTCACCTGTACATTATTCGGTTATAACTCGGTAATGATGACTTAGATGTACAACAGTTAAAAGTCCAGGCATGGAGACATAAAGCACAAGATGGATCAAAATGGAGAAATCCTATCTTATATGGTACAGACGTTACTTCAAAAAAGAAGATAAGTACGTCTTACGCGTCATGCGTAGAGATGTGCTAAAGCAGACCAGGGCCGCCATAGGCTGTAGCGCCACTTGGTAAATTCAACACATAACAAACTGCCCACGTTTTTCATAATAACAAAATGATAAAACTCTGAATGAAATTGTTTCACGAAATTGAGTCACAATTTTAGACTTCCACACTAAACGTTAATCACAGTACCCTGCTCTTGTACGGCCCAGTTTACGTTATTTAAACTTACATTAGAGAGACAAGAAGAGAGAGAGCGATATGAAGATATGTGGTGGCGACATAATGGAACTATGGAGTAAAAGGTAAAATAAAATAAAAGATTGTCAGGTGGACAACATCAACAATATCAAAGCCGACATAAAATTATTTTTTGCTGCAATACAAACAGTTTAGATTTTTAATATAATAGTCCTCAAAAGTGCACTAAAATAACTATATATTTGGTTTGTAAAAAAAAAAACCAGTACTTTTGTATTCTGTACAACTGTTACAAAAAAAATGCTTGCTATTTATATATACATAATATATATATGCCTCCTTGTATCAAAATCTACATAATCTACAAGGATCGATATTTTTGTTTTATTACGCAGCATCAATATGGAGAGATTGTAATGATCCGTGCTTTCAAAAGCGCGCAGCTTTATTGACCGTGAGACTTCCTTCTTGTAAATAATAAAATAACTTTCATTTTCAAAATGGAACTAGATTCTACATCAAACACGTATTTTTCTGGTGTTTAATTTAATGTTGCATTGTTATTTCGGACTGTACTAGACCTAGGTCTATCTTGACGGCACATTTGTTTACTAGACTTGCTCTGTTTTCATTCAACCATACAGTACGTTTGTGTAAGAACTAAAGTCTAGTCTAGAGCCAGTAGAGGCTAGATAAAGCACTAGATAGATTATAGATCGAGACACTAGAACACAAATATTATAATCTAGATTTAAGGACGAATAACCAAAGAAATCAAACAGACATCTAAACATTACTATAATACTATAATAGATACTTTTGAATAAGGCATAACAAAAATAAAAGATCACCCCTTCTGTTCGTGTTTAAGTGAAAACACCTATCCCTAATGTTCGTGTAGTCAAGTAAAAAAAAACGTAATGTTAATATTGTTCCTTAACTGATTATATATTTGTCTGTATCACACGAAATCTCTCTTATCTTCTTATCTTATATAATACAGACGTTACTTCAAAAAAGAAGATGATTACGTCCTACGCGTCATGCATTCAGTCATGCATATTTACCAGTGACTTAAATTCTGCCAAGTCACTGGTTTTCCTGGCTAGCTCAGGCAAACCATTCCATGCTCTAATGGCACTAGGGAAGAAAGAGCATTTGTACAGATTTGTCCTAGCATATGGGACGAGGAATGTGCCTTTATCTTTGTGTCTTTCTGAGTATTTTATTAAGTTTTGTTTTTGTAATTGGAGATTATGGTTCAAGCTTTAGCTCTGTTCAAACAGTTTCAGATCTTTCAGAACACTCCTCAAAGGCAGTAAAAAACATTTGAAATTCGCTTCTCTGTCGAAACTAGCTTTGTCTCATTTAGTTTTGAATGCTGATTAGTACTCATGTCTTCCAATCGTTTTGCAATTGTCATGCGAGAAAGATTGATGGATTTAACTGCATTTTTTAAAGCAATAATTTATTTAAGCAAGCAGCTCTGTAGTTTGCTTTTACCACCAACGAATTTTCTTGTCTCTTTTTTGTTAAATCTGTTCGTCAATGGCTCAAATCACTCAACTAGGCGTATATTAGCAATCTTTTTCTTTGCAGCTCAAACCAACAATGTCGACTTATTTATTTAATGTTTTGGTTTACAATGTATTTTTCTATGCTCTTTAAAAAAAATTTAAAGCAGCCACTTTTTCTGTACAACTCAAAAACGTTGAATTATTATTTAAATAGTAAAGTTCTGTCCACTTGTTCTTGAAGCTTCTACATGTAGAGTCTACTCGCATTACCACCAAAAGAATGCAGTAATGATGCCCTGTGTTAAACAGCCAAGATGTCAAGGACACGGCCAGATTAACAGCAACGGCATTGTCCATGAAAAAAATTTGTTAAACTGTCAACTATTGTCGCCGAAAAAAAAACACCTTGTGTTCTTTAGAAAAATAATATGAATATTAGACTGTATTAGGTTAGAATGAAATCCATTCATCTCTAACGTAGGGAAATACAATTTTATTTTTTTTTATTTTTAGTTTCTACACTTTGTTCCGATGTTTGGCGGGCCGGATCAAACAACGTCGCCGGGCCGGATATGGCACGCGGTCCGTAGTTTGGACATCACTGCTTTAGGGGATTTCACTTGGTCTAGTTAACCATGGGTCAGTGAGGTGACTGGTTTTACATCACGACCTTCACTCTTTTTTTTTATTCTCGTGAATAGGGAATAGGTCCTTACCACGTGACACCGAGTTAGTCATCTTAACTCCCCACAGGTTGTAACGTCATAGGTCAATATTGAGGCCTTCTATGAGGATTGGTCTCCGTACAATCACATTGATGTAGGCTTACTAATCTCTTAATATAGAACTTTAAATAAATAAATGGAACAAATTTCGTTTTAAAACAAAAACTCAAATATTACTTTTATAAACAATATTCGCAGATCCCAACTTGAGAGTAGATTATGAAGAAATAAGTAAAATGATGTTTAAACAAGGTCTAGCTCAGCAGCAGTACATATCCCTTCAGTCTTTTCTGTCTCACGTTAGAAGACACCCCTTTGAACTTTCCTGCCAGATCTTTTTTTATTCAATTTAATTACGCGACACCATAATAAAGTTTAATCAAAATCACTTCACCCTACAACCAAGACATTTACTCTAATCACAGCAAACACTATCACAAACACGCATCTCAATCATCACTATCCCCGTTTCTTTGTGTTCCTTGTGGAACATAGGGCCTCGACAAAAACACGCCACTCTCCACGGTCTCTTGCAAGTTTTCTGATGGCTTCCCATTCCCAGCTCTTTCCGGTCCTCTCTGCTTCCTCCAGTAAGCTGCGTCGCCATGTTCGTTTGGTCTCTACGTCTTGTTCCCTGCTGCTGGTATCTTTTCTAAGGGTGTGACCAATCCATCTCTACTTCCTCTCCAAGATCTGCATCTCTATATTTTTCTGCCCACTCATCTACCACAGCTTGGTGTTTTCTACTTTGTCGTACCATTTTATTTTTAGGATATTTCTCAGGCATCTGTTGATTAATGTCTTCCCCCTTTTTTTCTTATTGTCACTTCAGTTGTTCTCCATGTTTCAGAACCATACAGTAGGAAAGCCTTGACATTAGAGTTAAAGATTCTTATTTTTGTCTTGTATGAGATGTGAGGAGATTTCCAGGTTGGTTTTAGATGTGTAAATGTCTAACGTGCTAGATTTATACGACGTTTAATGTCTTCATCAGTTCCACCTGATACACTGAGCACACTCACAAGGTATATACAATTTTCTACTTGGTCTATGGCCTGGGAATCCAGTTCTATGTCTCCAATTTGTTTGTTGTTTACTTTAAGTAGGCCTACTTTTGTTTTTTGGTGATTTATTTTGAGGCCTACTATTTTTCCTACTTCACCTAAAACTGTGACCAATTCTTGCATATCCTTTAATTTGTGTGATAATAAAGCTATGCCATCAGAAAATTCCAGATCTTTTGTGTGAGAATCCATTGGATTCCTTTCCCTGAATTAGAGTACGTATTTATACACCATAAAATGCATTTAATGGGAGGCAGTGGCGTAGCTACAGTATGGGGCGGGGGGGTGTGGCTTGACCTTTTTGAAGGGCCCCTGCATTTTGACATTAGACATTATTTTTTTGGACTTAATGAATCGGCCTTTATAAGGCTACATTCCTATTGGTACAGTATATAAGTAAAATAAAAAAAAATCATTAAGATTCTTAAATGAATTATAGCGTTGTTTATTGGCGAGATAATGCACAAGTGACAAATCCCAATTCCTATCCCCTCATGTCTGTGCAGCAAAGACATCTACAACCTTATCTAGATCAATGCTGTCTAGTATTTTTGACGAGACGTGAATAGGGAGATTACACGGCAGAGGCGTTTTTTTTTAAAATATCTAATATAAAAAGATTAGAACATTCATTTGGGGCCCCCTCTCAAGCTTGGCCCCGGGAAAACTTTCGAATTATGACCCCCTTTCTCACCCTAGCTGATAGGATGTCGGAAACTGAAATGTTCTAATGTACTTTTTTTATTTGTTTTTATTTCCATAGCAACTGTTGAAACAGATCATTGCGAAGACCCTCTGACCTGCGGTCTAATTCCATACTGTGACACACACGAAGTACTTTTAGTTGACAGCTGACTCTGGAGAAAACATGCCTCTGGAGTTACTAGTGTACGTATAAGTGTTATAACTAAAACAAACATTCACACACACACACACAGAACATTATCAAAGCGTAAAGTGATGTAATTGTTCCTACAACTCGACTTCACAGTTCACATTTTAACAGAAAAATGTATTCTAATTAACTCATGATGGTCCAACACTTCATAATTCGACCAACTCTGTAAACTGATATATGTACTGTACTATAGTATAGTTTTAGAATGTAGGTTGGATTACATTCTTATTAACTAAAGTACCCAAAACAGAAATTAGGAATTCTTTCAAGTACAGCTAACATCTAATAATCCGAAGTTTCCTGTATTCTGATATTCCTGATCCCTAGACCTGTACTTCAAAGTTCAATCAACACAAATAAAGTGAATTTTTGTGTTTGATTTTTGATAGCACAATATCTTAGTATTTCTATATTCATAACTTTTTTATATCCTAAGATGTAGAGTACTTAAGTCTTTCTATTTCCTTTTATTTAGCTTAGTCTACCTAAAGTAAAGTACCTAAGTATTCTCTGTTTTATTTTTACCTTAGAGAAATAAAATATATAAGTATTTTTACTTCGATTAAACATTTTTAGTGTCCTTTTTTTTTTTTGCTTTACAGTACAACTGAGACAGAACTTAAATAAAATGTTGGAAAGTTTTAATTTTGACTATCTGACCCAGCTGAAAGTACCAGCTGCCAATCACTCCCTGGTGTTTCTGGAGCACAGGAACGTCATCATTTCCCACAACATCTTCATAGCCGTCTGCCTCATCTACATCCCCTGCATCGTTCTGGTCAACACGTTGGTGTTCTGGGGCATCGTTCTGTACCCGGGATTCCACACTACCAACAACTACCTCCTGCTCAGCCTGTCAATAGCAGACTTTTTGATGGGCGCCTACTGTATCCCCCTGTATGTGCTCAGTTATTTGAAGGACACCAGCCCCGCGATACTGGGCAACAGGATGGCCTGTCTGACGCTCTTCGCGTCCAAGCAGCTGGCTGGGAGTGGCTCCCTCCTCTCGCTGTTCCTCATCTCTGTGGACCGTTACATCGCTGTCACCTGGCCATTTAGGTACCCTTTTCTCATTAACGAAAAGAGGATCCTCAGGCTGATCGTGATCCAGTGGCTGCTGTTGACTTTTCTGTCCTTCTTGCCCATGATGGGCCTGAACAACTACAACCCCGCGGTGTGCCCTCTCATCCTTAGGTGCAATTATTTCACCACATTGCCCAGCCTGTACGTCCTCATCTGGATGTCTTTTATCTGCGCCGCCATCAGCATCTCAGCTGCGCTTCACATACGAATCATCTTCATCGCCATTAGACAGGTCAGCAGGTTTAAGAGCGAGCTGGGCACTCTTAGCCGAGACCAGATTACCCAGTTCCAGAACCGGGTCAGCTCGGTCAAGCTGACCTCCTTTCTCATGTTCGTCTTCGTCATCCTGTACCTCCCCTACGTACTCATCACTCCCTTCAAGTACATGAACATCTTCTCTGAAGTCACTATCGAGATCATCCAGGTGGTAGCTCAGCTTTTCACCTTCGGGAACTCCCTGGCTAATGGGCCCATCTACGCCATAGCGCGAACAGAGTACAAGCAGGTGTATTTGACCATGCTGACAGCGTTCCCTTGGAGGTGGAGGACGGCCCTGCGAAACCTGCACAGGGAGCACCATTCCAGCTTGCACGAGTCTTACCCAGGCACCCCCAAGCCCAGCAGGGCGTTAAGTCTGAAAACATTTTCTGGAATCAGTAAGTCTTCAAGTGAAGTCGTTTGAGTAGAATAAAATATCATTTTAACATTTGACAACCTTATCAACAACAGTCCATTGGAAACTATTCACAGCAGTATGTAGACAGCTTAGAACTTCTAACAAGAAAGAACAGTGCTAACCTCCCTTTTGACTCTCTCCCTAATTTTATGCATGATTTCATTATGTCTACCTTGTAAATAATAAAAAATATTTTTACACTAACCACAGCCCAAGTCATGTTACAGTTTTCTCAGATTCCTGTAATTCTTGAGATATTGTTACAAGACCTAGAACAGACACACATGCTTAACATACTTAGTCCCGCTTTCAGACTTTGTAGTCTATAGGGCAGATGATGTCAAGGTCATCCGTTTCAGTTGCCCTTGGTTGACGAGGGTGTCATGTGGCCAGCACAACGACCAACCGCCATACTTTTCCCCAAATAATGCCAGGTACTCATTAGAGCTGAGTGGACTCAGAGGCGCCCAAAGATCCCGAAATAAAAATCTCAGTCTTCACCAGGATTCGAACCCAGGAACCTACGGTTCGGAAGTCAGGCGCCACTTAGCTACCGCCCCTCCATGTCTGTCATAGATATATAATGAACATTCAATTTTGTATTCTCTTATTTATATCTTTAATCTCTGGTTCTAAATTATTTGTAATTGACTTTTTTAAACGTTTTCTAGCACAGGCTAGACTAATTTAAAAAGTAACACAGTGTCAGGTTTTAGTAAGTTAAGCAAGTGGATATAAATACATTCAATAATTTGATTGGATAGTTTCGTACATGGCGGAGAACTATAAATAGCACACTTTTTAAAATGTATCCGATAAACAAGACAAAAAGAGATGTTGATATGATTTTTGTTTTTAAAAGTTATTTAATGTTTGCACTACAAAATCTAGTTTTCTATGCTCTTTCGTTTCCTGCTCAAACTATTTCTTTAATAATAAGGAAGCATTTGACTTTCACTCTGACATTTTCACAACTTCAACACTTGAAAACCAAATGGGCAACAATGATATAGTTTAGCATTTTTTTAAAATTTGAGGCTAGTGCATTCAACAACAAAATTATAATTAGAATTTTAGATTTTAAAAAGGTTTATTTACAATCTAGTTGGCAACGCTGGGGTTCAGTGTTAATTGTTCTTACCATTGTTTTATTTATCATGACCAATTTCCAATAGATATAAAAGTATGTAGTGTTTTTTAACTCTTTCTCTCCGAACTGACGATACCAACGTTGATTTCACCAGAAGGTGGTAAATAATTAAGGAGAGAAAGAGTTAAGGACAAATAGAGAGATAGTACTTTGTATATTTCATCTTATGTCCCTATTTCATCTGCTTACTGTGGACATTTCTTAACATTTCTTAAAGTAATATTTCTGAAATGTGAATGCCTCCCCTTAGGGCGAGGCTCTGGACGACCGCACTGTCTTGCACTGCCATAAACCCGGTCCTGATTTAACAGGAGAAAGAAAACTTCAATAATGAGGAAATAAACCCTTCTTGTTGTTTGAGAAAAAAAATCATTGAAAGTACTATTGTGTAGTACACTGGAGACTGTCATCGAAAGTACTATTGCGTAGTACGCAGGAGACTATCATGGCTAGATGAAATGAATAGTTGTGTTGTATTCTAATAAGTTGTAAAACTAATGCTTATTCTTGCGTAACTCTACGTCTTTTCACCGGACATTAGTTGGGGGGGGGCCGGAAGTAAAGCGGTTAGTCGTTGTGCTGGCCACATGAAACCCTCATTAACCGTGGGCAACAGAAACGGATGACCCTTACATCATCTGCCCTGTACATTGCATGGTCTGAAAGAGGAACTTTTGATTAAATTCATAAAAAAATTAAATGCTAATGATACTAGAAATAGAAGCAAGTAGAGAGACACGAGTATCGGCCCTTGGTAGACCTATATACATGTATATATGAAAGAAAACTATTTCCAAGTAACATTAAGGTAAATATACTTCCTTAAACTTGGGACAAGGATTTCCAAGATAGAGCTTTGTTCGTTATAATCATTCTTCTATGTCAACACTTATAACAGGAAACACATGCAGGTATCTAACAAGCGAGAATAGTATAGTTAGTGACAGTGTTACAGTGTTACAGTGCACAAAAGCCTTTGCAAATCTTGTAAGTACATTTGCCTGTTATCACAACGTTAGAAAATTGTATAGATTATTAAACGGTGATGGTAGAACCGAGAAACTAGATGTCAGTAGGATTGTATTCAATGGAGAGTTTTATGATAAATTTCTTAGTCATCTTGACTTTGTTTCGACTTTTTTTTTTCGATTTTTAAGTATCAAAATAATGTTATTTAAAAAAAAAAACACTTTCTGAAGTAATGTGGGCAAAGCACTAGGTAATCATGTAGCAATTTTTTCTATAGTACTGTATTCTATTACAAGGATTATATCAGCTCACAATGTTTGTCAGTTTGTCTGTCTGTATGTGTGTCTGTCTGGCCGAAATGTTTGTGTATGTTATTTCTCCGTCACCTGATCTTGGATCAAGCTAAAAGTTTGCACAATAATTTCTTTTACCTTACAGCACAAGAATCAACTAGCGTAATCCCGGCAATGACATGATTCTAAACTAATTTCTTCATTTTTTTAAAAAATCAGATTTTTTAAAAAAATAAATTGTTTAGTGCCCCCATTAGAATGAAAGAAGCATATTTTTGTGCCTTTGTCTGTTGGTTGGTCTGTCCGTCACGGTTTGATAAAAAAAAACAACACTAAAGGCTTTTGAAATTATGATTTAACATTTACTGTTCTTTCAGAAATATTGCGATAGTTTAAGGATGGGAGCATGCAGGAATTGAGCCAGGGACCAACGATAAATCCGAACTACAGTCTAGTGCGCAAACCTCAAGATAAGGCAGGTTTATACTGCTCGCCATCCTCCGTCGTCCAGCGAGAAGTTAATTATTTTCAATTTAGAAGGAACATCCGCAACATCTTGCGAATAGGCGGATCTGACAGGGATCCGACTCCGACGAGGCCGCCTCTGCGTTTGTGTATCACAAAAACTCTCTTTGTAATCTTG
>JADKLZ010009586.1:0-17122 GCA_021533235.1 Biomphalaria straminea | reverse complement strand
ATGCCGTGTTCACTGACCACTCAGCGCCAAATGCCGTGTTCACTGACAACTCAGCGCTAAATACCGTGTTCACTGAGCACTCAGCGCTAAATGCCGTGTTCACTGACAACTCAGCGCCAAATGCCGTGTATACTGATCAGACTCAGCACCAAATGCCGTGTATACTGATCGGCTTCAGCACCAAATGCAGTGTACACTGATCAGACTCAGCAGCAAATGCCGTGTACACTGATCAGACTCAGCAGCAAATACAGTGTACACTGATTAGACTTAGCACTAAATGCCGTGTATACTGATCAGACTTAGAGGATCAAAACGTCGTCATGAGAATGTTTAGTTTTGAATATTTACCCTGCAACATACACACAAGCCCATAACATAACACTGTAAGCTCTAGAACGTCTACCGTTAGCGTACAAGAGACAAGATTATTCATTTTTATGTGTGTGAGAGATAGAGGAGATGAAGAATTTGGTGGTCGAGAGATTAGTGCTTTGAAATCTTGTAAAATACCTATTTTGTTTTCTAACTTCGGAATTTTAGAGCTGCATACCACGGAATTTGAACTGTTATGTTACGTTCATACAGCTATCAGTGTATATATACATATATATATACTAGAAAAAGGAAGTAACTTTATGTAACTTGAAAACATGTATATCTATTGAATTCGGATTTCCAAATTATGAAAAATGTAAAAATTGCATGATCTTCAGTTTTAGAGATTAAAAAAAAGTTTACAGATATAAAATAAATAACACGCAATTGCAATTCACAAATTTTCATTTCATAAAACTCTATTATTGGCCAGTCAATATTTATTTATGTCTATGCATACAACCAAAAGGTAAATAAAGCTTCTGTTTACTACGGTGTCCTCCCTTTACCATCGTACAACTCATTCTTAATATAGAGTCCGTACATTATTATTATTATTGCTTTTATATAACCTACTTTCATGCTTATAGCATGCTCAGAGCGCTTTGGTCCAATCTCATTTGTGGACCAGTGGGGGGAGTGGATATCTAGGAGTTGGTCTTCCGTGCTGCCTTTAGGCGCTCAGTAAACATAACTCTGCCCGAGTCGGGTGTCGAACCTCGAACCCCCTTCTAGGTAGCCAAGCCAAACTAAGTTCAAGCGCCTCTTAGCCTCTCGACCACGCTTCCCACATCTGTACACATTTATACTCTTAAGCGAGCAATTCTTGTGTGCACTCAGGGTCGGATTTAGACTTGAAAAGGCCCTAAGCTATTTAAGACATGGGACCCCTCGTAATCAACACGAGGCAATCTATTCATTTGCTTTTTCTTCACAAATTGTTTTAGAAGGTGGCTGAGGGGGTAGGGCAAGTTGAGGCTCTAAACTGTAGCTGATGTTGCCTAGAGGTGAATCCAGTATTGCCGACACTGGTTAGGTTATCAGAGTGCTAACATTGTTTGGCTAAGCTAACATGATTAATGATCTTTCTGAACAAATATATTCATCTTGTGAATCTAATTATCTTGTTTTTAAATAATTTACATACTTTTAAAATCCTCATTTTATTAATGCTTTTGTTTGTGTACTATTAACTAGTAACTAGAAAGTCATTACTTGCCAACTCTCAGTTTTAATGAAAGAGAAAAAAAAAGATTATAAACAACAAATTGTGCATCCGTTAAATCAGCTCGCATCTCTCAATGTCAACATAGTTATCTAACAAATGTCAGATGTCAGATGTCATTAATATCTTTCATTTCATTGTCTTAGTATTCTGTCATTTGAGTCTTCCCTCCTACCGCCCCCCCCCCCCTCTTTTAGTATTTAATCCCTTGAATCATTTTCCGGACTTTCCTTATGCTCGCCGTTCTATATAAGCAGAACCTGGAGTCACCTGTAGTCACACGCCTACCCCAGCATTCAGCGCACTTAGTGAGAGTTACTTCACAGGAGACCTCAGGTAAGTAGTCACTGTGTTGGTAACAACTAATACCTATACTTCATCCCTTCATACTGTTATCTTACTTGCAGTTTCATTGATTCCAATAACAGTGGGTAAGGGACAGTATCACTATAGATTGTAATACAGTAATCTCTTCTTATGATTATATTTATAATTTGATTCCCAATATTGTTTCTTTAAGCAATAAGATTTGATGTACGTAGGCCTATTTATGTACACAAAATTAATCGTTTAACATTTAAAATCTTTTTTTTTTTTTATATTCTGTACACAGGAACACCAAATTGCTAGCTATCCAATTTGATATGTTAAGATCGAAAGAGAGATTGAATTTAATTTCTGTAGCTTCGTTGTGTATTTGGTTTTAAATTTTAATACAATGTATGCATGGTCTTATGCGCTGAGGTTCAAGGTATAAGGAGCTTTATGAATTATAATTATACTCTGGAAGGCAGGGGAAGTCACTTAGTTCATATAGACCCAGTATCAATATCTGTAGAAGTTATCTTCACTTAATTTTTTATCAATTTCAAAAATGTATTCTAAGATCTATTTCTCTTACAAAATATAAAGTGTAGTTTTGCATCTAGTACTAGCAAAAGTGTCCAGCTTTCCCCTGGCTTATACTGAAACAAAGGTAAAGATCTTTAAAACAAATATTATTCAGCATCACTTGCACCAAGAGGTGGACGAAAAAAAATGAGGAGGGTTGCCTAAGATTAAAATAGAAACATAAGGGGCACACTTCACAATTTACATTATATATTAGAATACATTTGAAATGAATGACTGCCAGGTTTAGTAATTTAGTAGTTTGAGCTCTGAGCTGGTCTCGAAGATTTCTGGTTCGAACATTACTATTATTATAGCTTTTATATAGCGCTACTTTCATGCTGATAGCATGCTCAGAGCGCTTTGGTCCAATCTCATTTGTGGACCAGTGGGGGGGAGGGGGTATCTAGGAGTTAGTTTCCCGTGCTGCCTTTGAGCGCTCAGTAAACACAACTCTGCCCGAGTCGGGTGTCGAACCTCGAGCCCCCTTCTAGGTAGCCAAGCAAGCCAAGCTCAAGCCGCACTTAGCCTCTCGACCACGCTTACCCCTCATGAATCCCTGTCAAGTGCAGAAGGTTTCAGCTAGGATGTAAAAATCTTTTTTTTTTTGTGAAACAAAAGTCTGAAACGTTCAAGTCCAAATCAATCTGTTACATTTAACTCTTTCGCTCGGTAATTATTTACCATATTCTGGTGGAATCAACGTTGCTATCGTCAGTTAGGAGAGAAAGAGTTAAAGTCTGAAACGTTCAAGTCCAAATCAATCTGTTACATTTAAAGTTACAGCCAATAAACATACTTTCTTACCTAGAATATATTTGAAATGAAATTCATTCTCTTGAAACATTTCAAACATTATGTATCTTTTTGTTTTTCAGCTTAAAATGACTTTCTTTGTAGTTGTGGCTTTCTTCTTAGTGCTTGGTGAGTCTTAATTAGTTGGCAAATTTTAGGATGTTAAGACAAATTGTTTTATTAAACATTCAAAACAAAACAATTAATTTATATTTTTTTTACATAAATCTAATTAAAACATTTTTTCTTTTCTTTCAGCTGCACCATCTCTACAGCAAGGGGTAAGAAATACTCACGTCTCTTCATTGCATTGATGACTTAAAATAGTCGTTTATAATTTTGTAACATCCTCTGTTCAACCTCTATGGCTAGCTACTGTTTAACCTCTGTAAATAGCTACAGTTCAACCTTTGTAACTAGCTACTGTTCAGCCTCTATGGCTAGCTACTGTTTAACATCTGTAAGTTGCTACTGTTCAACCACCGTAATTAGCTACTGCTCATCCTTTGAAACTAGCTACTGTTCAGCCACCGTAACTAGTTACTGTTCAACCTGTGTAACTAGCTAATTTTTAATCTCTGTAACTAGTTAATGATCAACCTCTATGGCTAGCTACTGTTAAACCTCTGTAACTAGCTACAGTTCAACCTCTATGGCTAGCTACTGTTTAACCTAACTAGTTACTGTTCAACCTCTGTAACCAGCTACTTTTTAATCTCTGTAACTAGTTAATGTTCAACCTCTATGGCTAGCTACTGTTAAACCTCTGTAACTAGCTACAGTTCAACCTCTATGGCTAGCTACTCTTTAACCTAACTAGTTACTGTTCAACCTCTGTAACTAGTTTCTAAGAAATTTTGTGTTAGAAAATAACAACACTGCTCATAATGTCTGTGTGTGTGTGTTTTATGTATTGATTTTCGTTCGAGATTTAAATGTATATGTAAACACGTCAGAAAGTATATTGCCAATCAGATTTGTGTCGCTACTAAATAATTACGTGAACAAAATATTTAATATGCTATAAATCCTCAAGCAGTAGAATATCTAGAATATCATAAGTAAATAATTGAATTTCTTACCTTCGTTTCCTTTTAGGGACATGGTCATGGTGGATATAGGTAAGTGCAGCACAATATTTACTGATGATATCTGTTGGGGATGTAGAAATACATTGAACTGATTTTGGGTCTTGTGTTCAAAAGTACTTTGTACATATAAGAATTCATGTTAAAACATCACGTTTCAGTGTAATAGTGTTCGTTATGGCGTAAAGCTCTTTTTTAAAAATGAACATTTCTATTTTTGTAAAGAATGTTTTTGAGTTCTAAGTACAATGGTGAATCTTTTGTTTCTCCCTTGATCAGAAGTTGTCATTTGCTGTTCAATGTTTTCTTTCGTTCTCTCTCTTCTTTTTCTGTTTTTTTTGTTCTCACTCTTTCTTCTCTTTCCTGCACTTCTCTACTTTTACATTTCTCACTTTCTGTCTCTCTCTCTCTTCTGTCACTATATTTCTCTTTTCTCAAACTTTCTTTCATTTTCTCTCTAGCTCTCTCACTGTCTTCTATCTCACTGTCTTCTCTCTCACTGTCTTCTCTCTCACTGTCTTCTATCTCACTGTCTTCTATCTCACTGTCTTCTCTCTCACTGTCTTCTATCTCACTGTCTTCTCTCTCACTGTCTTCTCTCTCACTGTCTTCTCTCTCACTGTCTTCTATCTCACTTTCTTCTTTCTCACTATCTAGCTGTCTCTCTCTGTCTCTTTATTACTGTTTCTCTCTCTCTCTATCTATCTCTCTGTCTCACCATCTGTCTCTCTCTCTGTCACTCTCTATGTTTCTCTCATTCCATCTCTCTCTGTCTCACTGTCTCTATGTCCTTCTCTCTCTCCCTCTGTCTCTCTCTCTCCCTGTCTCTCCTATCTGATGGACGTTCTCAATGTCTTACATAACATTCTCGCTTCTCTTACAGAGACCACGCCTACTGCTACGACCGATGTAATAACGCTTACCAGAAAAACCGCAACAGCTACCATGTAGATGAATGCAACTGTAATGGCTACAACTTCCCTGGACATAGTAAGTACCGTTTGTTCATTAAAAGGGGCATCACTTTAATAAACAAGGGAGGTAATTAAAGTAAATAATGTAAGTACACACTATAAACACATTTATTAATCCTTTATTTATTTTTATTTAAAAGCAGGCGCGGGCTTAGGAATGTTGTAACTTTAATTTAATAAAAAAAATCGTACTTTGTAATATATAACTGTTTTTAACTTTAATGCAGTGAAGTAGATATTATTTGGGGGTCCGGTGGGCTAGACATTTTTAGGGGCCCCATCAATTTTGACTTTCGATACCATGACACGAGATAATACATATGATAAATACATGTCTACATTCCAATCGGTACAGTATATAACAAAAATATATAAAAAATAATTAAGACTCTTTTAATGAAAAATACCGCTGCTTGTTGGTGAGATAATGTGCAGATGTGACAAATCTCAGTTCTCATGTCGTGTTTTCTGTCCAGCGAATGCGTCTATAACATCCTCTAGACTCAGATCAATGCTGTCTGGTGTTTTTTGACTTCATGTGAATAGCCAAATTACTCGGCTGTGGCGTCATATTCAATATTAAATGTAAAAAATAGATGACACTCATTTTGGGTCCCCTCTCAAGTGAGGGACTTTCGATTTCGGATTCCAAGTTCTCCCAACCCTAGCTACGCCACTGTTTTGATGTCATCCCTTGCAGAGTGTTACCAAGTGGGCCCTCTCAATATTAGCCACAGCGAAAAACGTCGTGCCAACTTTTGTATATTTCTAGGATAGTATTTCAGTGACTCTGTAATATTGTTTCACTTCAATTTTCTTTTTAAAACAGACAACTGTGGTCACATCGACACTTCCTGCCTCGCTAACAGTTACGACGCCACCTACAACGTGTACGCCTGGACATATGACCACAGGTTGAACGCCTGCAAGAAGGTTAGCGTCTTGAGCAGATGTGTGGACAGCTACACACCCCAGAGAAACATCTTCCAGAGCCAGTCAGCTTGTGCCAGAGCCTGTGAGCCCAACAGAGGATATTAAGTGGACACTACTACTGAACATTAAATCAAGTTAAGGTGTATTCTAATTAAATACATCCTCTGGATTTACATATGGATTATAATTATAATATTGGTAGTTTTTTTTCTTTCTTTTTTTTTAGTCTTGTAAGAACTAAATAAGGTTTGGTATAAATACACCTGCACCAAATATTAATAGAATATCTTTTTCAGTAATAAAATTATACTTGGAAATATCAAAGTGTGTTAATTATTCTTTAATCAGTGGAGTTAAAAGATGAAATAAAACATTTGTTAAATAATGTACAGAAGAGCATTGCTGGCTGCATGGTTTATATAAGTCTAGTTTATAATAGCATTTAATTCTAACCAGAAATGTTAGAGAAATGAAATAATAAAGGATGAACATTAAAGAATAGGATCAATTTCAACAGTATTACATAGCCCGGCGATCATTGGCTCGTTCCAATATAGTAAATAGCTAATGGGATAATAGGAGGCACAGTGACTTAGTGGTAACACTCCAGATCTACGAAACGGAGGTCCAGTGCTCAAATCCTTGTGAAAAGCGGGATTTTTTTTAAACTTTGGGACACGTCTGTGCCTCTAGCTAGCTTTTAAGGGTATCTGACATTATTTGGTAAAAGTAAAGACTTTAAGTCGTTATGCTGGCCACGTGACACCCTCGCTAAGCGAGATCAAAGAAAAACAGATGACCTTAACACCATCGGCCCTATAGATTGCAACGTCCGAAATGGGAATTACTTTTTTTTAGTGTATTCATCTACTTTCGTCATTGTCTTTTGGGTATAAGTCTTGGTGGCACACATCTTCTACTCGAGACCAATTTTTACTTGGGGTTTTCTCCAGAGGCGGACTGGCTATATGGGCGTTCGGGCAAATGCCCGGTGGGCCGGTACCCTTATGGGCCGGTAGGGTTACCTAAAGGGTTTCATGAATGCCATTTAGTCGCATATTGAATTGTTAAAGGTTTTATAATGTTCACTCAAGAAAAGTGGCCCCACTGAGCGTCGTGTTTAAAAAAGTCGTTTACAGACTCAACATTGTCGGTCCTAATGCTAATTTCTTTTAGCATATTTTCTGAAATAATGTAGGCTAATAGTCTACATCCGTAGACAGTGCTAGTGTAGGCTTCATCTTTTTCGGGCCTACACACTTAGCGATGAAAAAGGAACATAGGGCTAGATTTCTTATAAAGATATAGAGCATGCTTACAGTTACGGATACATGAATTAACTTAACATAAAGATTTTCTGAACAGGTAGGCCTATAATTGGAGGCCCATCGTATAATATACAATTTATGGGCCGAAGTGTTATAGAAATGCCTGGGCCGATTTTGACACCCAGTCCGCCCCTGGTTTTCTCCCGAAGACATGTAGATTCACATGTAGATTCACCTGTACATTCTTCGGTTATAACTCGGTAATGATGACTTAGATGTACAACAGTTAAAAGTCCAGGCATGGAGACATAAAGCACAAGATGGATCAAAATGGAGAAATCCTATCTTATATGGTACAGACGTTACCTCAAAAAAGAAGATAATTACGTCCTACGCGTCATGCGTAGAGATGTGCTAAAGCAGACCAGGGCCCGCCATAGGCTGTAGCGCCACTTGGTAAATTCAACACAAAACAAACTGTCCACGTTTTTCATAATAACAAAATGATAAAACTCTGAATGAAATTGTTTCACGAAATTGAGTAACAATTTTAGACTTCCACACTAAAAGTTAATCACAGTACCCTGCTCTTGTACGGCCCAGTTTACGTTATTTAAACTTACATTAGAGAGACAAGAAGAGAGAGAGCAATATGAAGATATGTGGTGGCGACATAATGGAACTATGGAGTAAAAGGTAAAATAAAATAAAAGATTGTCAGGTGGACAACATCAACAATATCAAAGCCGACATAAAATTATTTTTTGCTGCAATACAAACAGTTTAGATTTTTAATATAATAGTCCTCAAAAGTGCACTAAAATAACTATATATTTGGTTTGTAAAAAAAAAAAACAGTACTTTTGTATTCTGTACAACTGTTACAACAAAAAATGCTTGCTATTTATATATGCATAATATATATATATATATATATATGCTTCCTTGTATCAAAATCTACATAATCTACAAGGATCGATATTTTTGTTTTATTACGCAGCATCAATATGGAGAGATTGTAATGATCCGTGCTTTCAAAAGCGCGCAGCTTTATTGACCGTGAGACTTTTTTCTTGTAAATAATAAAATAACTTTCATTTTCAAAACGGAACTAGATTCTACATCAAACACGTATTTTTCTGGTGTTTAATTTAACGTTGCTTTGTTATTTCGGAGTGAACTAGACCTAGGTCTATCTTGACGGCACATTTGTTTACTAGACTTGCTCTGTTTTCATTCAACCATACAGTACGTTTGTGTAAAAACTAAAGTCTAGTCTAGAGCCAGTAGAGGCTAGATAAAGCACTAGATAGATTATAGATCGAGACACTAGAACACAAATATTATAATCTAGATTTAAGGACGAATAACCAAAGAAATCAAACAGACATCTAAACATTACTATAATACTATAATAGATACTTTTAAATAAGGCATAACAAAAATAAAAGATCACCCCTTCTGTTCGTGTTTAAGTGAAAACACCTATCCCTAATGTTCGTGTAGTCAAGTAAAAAAAAAACGTAATGTTAATATTGTTCCTTAACTGATTATATATTTGTCTGTATCACACGAAATCTCTCTTATCTTCTTATCTTATATAATACAGACGTTACTTCAAAAAAGAAGATGATTACGTCCTACGCGTCATGCATTCAGTCATGCATATTTACCAGTGACTTAAATTCTGCCAAGTCACTGGTTTTCCTGGCTAGCTCAGGCAAACCATTCCATGCTCTAATGGCACTAGGGAAGAAAGAGCATTTGTACAGATTTGTCCTAGCATATGGGACGAGGAATGTGCCTTTATCTTTGTGTCTTTCTGAGTATTTTATTAAGTTTTGTTTTTGTAATTGGAGATTATGGTTCAAGCTTTAGCTCTGTTCAAACAGTTTCAGATCTTTCAGAACACTCCTCAAAGGCAGTAAAAAACATTTGAAATTCGCTTCTCTGTCGAAACAAGCTTTGTCTCATTTAGTTTTGAATGCTGATTAGTACTCATGTCTTCCAATCGTTTTGCAATTGTCATGCGAGAAAGATTGATGGATTTAACTGCATTTTTTAAAGCAATAATTTATTTAAGCAAGCAGCTCTGTAGTTTGCTTTTACCACCAACGAATTTTCTTGTCTCTTTTTTGTTAAATCTGTTCGTCAATGGCTCAAATCACTCAACTAGGCGTATATTAGCAATCTTTTTCTTTGCAGCTCAAACCAACAATGTCGACTTATTTATTTAATGTTTTGGTTTACAATGTATTTTTCTATGCTCTTTAAAAAAAATTTAAAGCAGCCACTTTTTCTGTACAACTCAAAAACGTTGAATTATTATTTAAATAGTAAAGTTCTGTCCACTTGTTCTTGAAGCTTCTACATGTAGAGTCTACTCGCATTACCACCAAAAGAATGCAGTAATGATGCCCTGTGTTAAACAGCCAAGATGTCAAGGACACGGCCAGATTAACAGCAACGGCATTGTCCATGAAAAAAATTTGTTAAACTGTCAACTATTGTCGCCGAAAAAAAAACACCTTGTGTTCTTTAGAAAAATAATATGAATATTAGACTGTATTAGGTTAGAATGAAATCCATTCATCTCTAACGTAGGGAAATACAATTTTAATTTTTTTTTATTTTTAGTTTCTACACTTTGTTCCGATGTTTGGCGGGCCGGATCAAACAACGTCGCCGGGCCGGATATGGCACGCGGTCCGTAGTTTGGACATCACTGCTTTAGGGGATTTCACTTGGTCTAGTTAACCATGGGTCAGTGAGGTGACTGGTTTTACATCACGACCTTCACTCTTTTTTTTTATTCTCGTGAATAGGGAATAGGTCCTTACCACGTGACACCGAGTTAGTCATCTTAACTCCCCACAGGTTGTAACGTCATAGGTCAATATTGAGGCCTTCTATGAGGATTGGTCTCCGTACAATCACATTGATGTAGGCTTACTAATCTCTTAATATAGAACTTTAAATAAATAAATGGAACAAATTTCGTTTTAAAACAAAAACTCAAATATTACTTTTATAAACAATATTCGCAGATCCCAACTTGAGAGTAGATTATGAAGAAATAAGTAAAATGATGTTTAAACAAGGTCTAGCTCAGCAGCAGTACATATCCCTTCAGTCTTTTCTGTCTCACGTTAGAAGACACCCCTTTGAACTTTCCTGCCAGATCTTTTTTTATTCAATTTAATTACGCGACACCATAATAAAGTTTAATCAAAATCACTTCACCCTACAACCAAGACATTTACTCTAATCACAGCAAACACTATCACAAACACGCATCTCAATCATCACTATCCCCGTTTCTTTGTGTTCCTTGTGGAACATAGGGCCTCGACAAAAACACGCCACTCTCCACGGTCTCTTGCAAGTTTTCTGATGGCTTCCCATTCCCAGCTCTTTCCGGTCCTCTCTGCTTCCTCCAGTAAGCTGCGTCGCCATGTTCGTTTGGTCTCTACGTCTTGTTCCCTGCTGCTGGTATCTTTTCTAAGGGTGTGACCAATCCATCTCTACTTCCTCTCCAAGATCTGCATCTCTATATTTTTCTGCCCACTCATCTACCACAGCTTGGTGTTTTCTACTTTGTCGTACCATTTTATTTTTAGGATATTTCTCAGGCATCTGTTGATTAATGTCTTCCCCCTTTTTTTCTTATTGTCACTTCAGTTGTTCTCCATGTTTCAGAACCATACAGTAGGAAAGCCTTGACATTAGAGTTAAAGATTCTTATTTTTGTCTTGTATGAGATGTGAGGAGATTTCCAGGTTGGTTTTAGATGTGTAAATGTCTAACGTGCTAGATTTATACGACGTTTAATGTCTTCATCAGTTCCACCTGATACACTGAGCACACTCACAAGGTATATACAATTTTCTACTTGGTCTATGGCCTGGGAATCCAGTTCTATGTCTCCAATTTGTTTGTTGTTTACTTTAAGTAGGCCTACTTTTGTTTTTTGGTGATTTATTTTGAGGCCTACTATTTTTCCTACTTCACCTAAAACTGTGACCAATTCTTGCATATCCTTTAATTTGTGTGATAATAAAGCTATGCCATCAGAAAATTCCAGATCTTTTGTGTGAGAATCCATTGGATTCCTTTCCCTGAATTAGAGTACTTATTTATACACCATAAAATGCATTTAATGGGAGGCAGTGGCGTAGCTACAGTATGGGGCGGGGGGGTGTGGCTTGACCTTTTTGAAGGGCCCCTGCATTTTGACATTAGACATTATTTTTTTGGACTTAATGAATCGGCCTTTATAAGGCTACATTCCTATTGGTACAGTATATAAGTAAAATAAAAAAAAATCATTAAGATTATTAAATGAATTATACCGTTGTTTATTGGCGAGATAATGCACACGTGACAAATCTCAATTCATATCGCCTCATGTCTGTGCAGCAAAGACATCTACAACCTTATCTAGATCAATGCTGTCTAGTATTTTTGACTACACGTGAATAAGGAGATTTTACACGGCAGAGGCGTTTTTTTTAAATATCTAATATAAAAAGATTAGAACATTCATTTGGGGCCCCCTCTCAAGCTTGGTCCCCGTGAAATTTTCGAATTATGACCCCCTTTCTTACCCTAGCTGATAGGATGTCGGAAAATGAAATGTTCTAATGTACTTTTTTTTGTTTTTTTATTTCCATAGCAACTGTTGAAACAGATCATTGCGAAGACCCTCTGACCTGCGGTCTAATTCCATACTGCGACACACACGAAGTACTTTTAGTTGACACTGACTCTGGAGAAAACATGCCTCTGGAGTTACTAGTGTACGTATAAGTGTTATAACTAAAACAAACATTCACACACACACACACAGAACATTATCAAAGCGTAAAGTGATGTAATTGTTCCTACAACTCGACTTCACAGTTCACATTTTAACAGAAAAATGTATTCTAATTAACTCATGATGGTCCAACACTTCATAATTCGACCAACTCTGTAAACTGATATATGTACTGTACTATAGTATAGTTTTAGAATGTAGGTTGGATTACATTCTTATTAACTAAAGTACCCAAAACAGAAATTAGGAATTCTTTCAAGTACAGCTAACATCTAATAATCCGAAGTTTCCTGTATTCTGATATTCCTGATCCCTAGACCTGTACTTCAAAGTTCAATCAACACAAATAAAGTGAATTTTTGTGTTTGATTTTTGATAGCACAATATCTTAGTATTTCTATATTCATAACTTTTTTATATCCTAAGATGTAGAGTACTTAAGTCTTTCTATTTCCTTTTATTTAGCTTTATCTACCTAAAGTTAAGTACCTAAGTATTCTCTGTTTTATTTTTACCTTAGAGAAATAAAATATATAAGTATTTTTACTTCGATTAAACATTTTTAGTGTCCTCTTTTTTTTTTTTTGCTTTACAGTACAACTGAGACAGAACTTAAATAAAATGTTGGAAAGTTTTAATTTTGACTATCTGACCCAGCTGAAAGTACCAGCTGCCAATCACTCCCTGGTGTTTCTGGAGCACAGGAACGTCATCATTTCCCACAACATCTTCATAGCCGTCTGCCTCATCTACATCCCCTGCATCGTTCTGGTCAATACCTTGGTGTTCTGGGGCATCGTCCTGTACCCGGGATTCCACACTACCAACAACTACCTCCTGCTCAGCCTGTCGATAGCAGACTTTTTGATGGGTGCCTACTGCATCCCCCTGTATGTGCTCAGTTATTTAAAGGACACAAGCCCCGCGATACTGGGCAACAGGATGGCCTGTCTGACGCTCTTCGCGTCCAAGCAGCTGGCTGGGAGTGGCTCCCTCCTCTCGCTGTTCCTCATCTCTGTGGACCGTTACATCGCTGTCACCTGGCCATTTAGGTACCCTTTTCTCATTAACGAAAAGAGGATCCTCAGGCTGATCGTGATCCAGTGGCTGCTGTTGACTTTTCTGTCCTTCTTGCCCATGATGGGGCTGAACAACTACAACCCCGCGGTGTGCCCTCTCATCCTTAGATGCAATTATTTCACCACATTGCCCAGCCTGTACGTCCTCATCTGGATGTCTTTTATCTGCGCCGCCATCAGCATCTCAGCTGCGCTTCACATACGAATCATCTTCATCGCCATTAGACAGGTCAGCAGGTTTAAGAGCGAACTGGGCACTCTTAGCCGAGACCAGATTACCCAGTTCCAGAACCGGGTCAGCTCGGTCAAGCTGACCTCCTTTCTCATGTTCGTCTTCGTCATCCTGTACCTCCCCTACGTACTCATCACTCCCTTCAAGTACATGAACATCTTCTCTGAAGTCACTATCGAGATCATCCAGGTGGTAGCTCAGCTTTTCACCTTCGGGAACTCCCTGGCTAATGGGCCCATCTACGCCATAGCGCGAACAGAGTACAAGCAGGTGTATTTGACCATGCTGACAGCGTTCCCTTGGAGGTGGAGGACGGCCCTGCGAAACCTGCACAGGGAGCACCATTCCAGCTTGCACGAGTCTTACCCAGGCACCCCCAAGCCCAGCAGGGCGTTAAGTCTGAAAACGTTTTCTGGAATCAGTAAGTCTTCAAGTGAAGTCGTTTGAGCAGAACAAAAATCATTTTAACCTTTGACCTTTGACAGCCTTATCAACAACAGTCCATTGGAAACTATTCACAGCAGTATGTAGACAGCTTCGAACTTCTAAACAAGAAAGAACAGTACTTACCTCCCTTTTGATTCTCTCCCTAATTTTATGCATGATTTCATTATGTCTACCTTGTAAATAATAAAAAAATATTTTTTACACTAACCACAGCGTAGATCATGTTACAGTTTTCTCAGATTCCTGTAATTCTTGAGATATTGTTACAAGACGTAGAACAGACACACATGCTTAACATACTTAGTCCCCCTTTCATACCTTGTAGTCTATAGGGCAGATGATGTCAAGGTCATCCGTTTCAGTTGCCCTTGGTTGACGAGGGTGTCATGTGGCCAGCACAACGACCAACCGCCATACTTGTCCCCAAATAATCTCAGGTACTCATTAGAGCTGAGTGGACTCAGAGGCGCCCAAAGATCCCGAAATAAAAATCTCAATAAAAATCTCAGTCTTCACCAGGATTCAAACCCAGGATTCTACGGTTCGGAAGTCAGGCGCCACTTAGCTACCGCCCCTCCATGTCTGTCATAGATATATAATTAACATTCAATTTTGTATTCTCTTATTTATATCTTTAATCTCTGGTTCTAAATTATTTGTAATTGACTTTTTTAAACGTTTTCTAGCACAGGCTAGACTAATTTAAAAAGTAACACAGTGTCAGGTTTTAGTAAGTTAAGCAAGTGGATATAAATACATTCAATAATTTAATTGGATAGTTTCGTACATGGCGGAGAACTATAAATAGCACAATTTTTTTTTAATGTATTCGATAAACAAGACAAAACGAGATGTTGATATGCTTTTTGTTTTAAAAAGTTATTTAATGTTTGCACTACAAAATCTAGTTTTCTATGCTCTCTCGTTTTGTGCTCAAACTATTTCTTTAATAATAAGGAAGCATTTGACTTTCACTCTGACATTTTCACAACAACACTTGAAAACCAAATGGGCAACAAGGATATAGTTTAGCATTTTTTTTTTAAATTTGAGGCTAGTGCATTCAACAACAAAATTATAATTAGAATTTTAGATTTTAAAAAGTTTTATTTACAATCTAGTTGGCAACGCTGGGGTTCAGTGTTAATTGTTCTTACCATTGTTTTATTTATCATGACCAATTGCCAATAGATTTAAAAGTATGTAGTGTTCTTTAGGGACAAATAGAGAGATAGTACTTTGTATATTTCATCTTATGTCCCTAAAGTTTCATCTGCTTACTGTGGACATTTCTTAACATTTCTTAAAGTAATATTTCTGAAATGTGAATGCCTCCCCTTAGGGCGAGGCTCTGGACGACCGCACTGTCTTGCACTGCCATAAACCCGGTCCTGATTTAACAGGAGAAAGAAAACTTCAATAATGAGGAAATAAACCCTTCTTGTTGTTTGAGAAAAAAAATCATTGAAAGTACTATTGTGTAGTACACTGGAGACTGTCATCGAAAGTACTATTGCGTAGTACGCAGGAGACTATCATGGCTAGATGAAATGAATAGTTATGTTGTATTCTAATAAGTTGTAAAACTAATGCTTATTCTTGCGTAACTCTACGTCTTTTCACCGGACATTAGTTGGGGGGGGGCCGGAAGTAAAGCGGTTAGTCGTTGTGCTGGCCACATGAAACCCTCATTAACCGTGGGCAACAGAAACGGATGACCCTTACATCATCTGCCCTGTACATTGCATGGTCTGAAAGAGGAACTTTTGATTAAATTCATAAAAAAAATTAAATGCAAATGATACTAGAAATAGAACCAAGTAGAGAGACACGAGTATCAGCCCTTGGTAGACCTATATACATGTATATATATGAAAGAAAACTATTTCCAAGTAACATTAAGGTAAATTTACTTCCTTAAACTTGGGACGAGGATTTCCAAGATGGAGCTTCGTTCGTTATAATCATTCTTCTATGTCAACACTTATAACAGGAAACACATGCAGGTATCTAACAAGCGAGAATAGGATAGTTAGTGACAGTGTTACAGTGCACAAAAGCCTTTGCAGATCTTGTAAGTACTATTGCCTGTTATCACAACGTTAGAAAATTTTATAGATTATTAAACGGTGATGGTAGAACCGAGATGCTAGATGTCAGTAGGATTGTATTCAATGGAGATTTTTGTGATAAATTTCTAACTTAGTCATCTTGACTTTGTTTCGACTTTTTTTTTTCGATTTTTAAGTATCAAAATAATGTTGTTTAAAAAAAAAAAACACTTTCTGTAATGTGGGCAAAACACTAGGTAATCATGTAGCAATTTTTTCTATAGTACTGTATTCTATTACAAAGATTATATCAGCTCAAAATGATTGTCAGTTTGTCTGTCTGTATGTGTGTCTGTCTGGCCTAAATGTTTGTGTATGTTATTTCTCCGTCACCTGATCTTGGATCAAGCTAAAAGTTTGCACAATAATTTCTTGTACCTTACAGCACAAGAATCAACTAGCGTAAAGCCCGGCAATGACATGATTCTAAACTAATTTCTTCATTTTTTTTAAAAATCAGATTTTTTTTTAAAATAAATTGTTTAGTGCCCCCATTAGAATGAAAGAAGCATATTTTTGTGCCTTTGTCTGTTGTTTGGTCTGTCCGTCACGGTTTGATAAAAAAAAAACACTAAAGGCTTTTGAAATTATGATTTAACATTTACTGTTCTTTCAGAAATATTGCGATAGTTTAAGGATGGGAGCATGCAGGAATTGAGCCAGGGACCAACGATAAATCCGAACTACAGTCTAGTGCGCAAACCTCAAGATAAGGCAGGTTTATACTGCTCGCCATCCTCCGTCGTCCAGCGAGAAGTTAATTATTTTCAACTTAGAAGGAACATCCGCAACATCTTGCGAATAGGCGGATCTGACAGGGATCCGACTCCGACGGGGCCGCCTCTGCGTTTGTGTATCACAAAAACTCTCTTTGTAATCTTG
>JADKLZ010009581.1:0-13097 GCA_021533235.1 Biomphalaria straminea | reverse complement strand
TTCTATACTAGAAGTACATGTACATATTCTATACTAGAAGTACATATACGTTTTATATACTAGAAGTGAAGTACATATACTTATACGTTAATGACATTCTAAAGGTGCTATATGGAGAGCTCCCTTACTTGGAAACCACTGCGCAGTAAAAAAAAAATGAGAACGAAGAAGAAGAAGAAGAATAAAGTGAGATCATTGACAACAAGCTAATCGAAGTTGGATACACATTGAAGAAAAACATTATCTAAGCTTAACAAGGAAACCATTTAAAAATAAAATACGCTATAGGAATAACAATACCTCCATTATACAACTTAATAAAATAAGATATTTTAAACAAGATTTTAACTCAAATTGACATGGTCAGTTTCTTTATCGAACGATTCTATCAGTAAAGCCAACGTGTATTCTATAAGGTATCTATTTATTATTGGTACGTTTATTACACATAGAACTTTAAAGATCTAGTCTAGATCTAGATTCTTCTATAGATCTATGATTACACTAAATCTATTTAGATTTACGTAACAATATAAGAAAAACTTTGATAACCTTTGTTAAGCTTTAAGCAACTTTGAAATTAATAAACAACTGTTATTATTATTTTATAAAATATTTCCAATGATATAGATCTAGGACTTTTAATCTAGACTTAGAAGACATCCATCCACCCATCCCGGTAGAGCTCATGGAGTTCCCTGACCTGCTTCAGCAAATCCCTCCATTCAGATCTATCATGGGCCTTCGTCACCACGCCCTATTCCCAAGCTGTTATAGATCAGAGACTTAGAAGATGATGCGCAAATTTTTCCTAAACAATAATTGAATCAATAACGTCTTACATTCGGAAATTCCCGAACGTTATAGTCCTTTTAAAAGATATGTTGGTTCTAGACCTATATTTAGTCTCTAGCCAAATTAAATTATTTTTTTTTTACTGTGAACAATTATAACGGTCTGATTAAAGTTTTTTTTTCCCAAATGGTCATCGAATTAGTAATTCTTTTCTCAACAATATACATCAACTTTAAATTATTTTAGAAAACTCGTTTGAGGCCCTTTCGAACTCAGCGTCCAGGTTGGGTCCAAGCTTGTTTTCTGGTTACAGGTTCCATGAAATTCTGACTTAAATAGAGGTGTTGTATAAACTTCCCACAGTGTAATAAAATACAGCCAGACAGACTGTACAGAGTGAGTTAATATAAGCTTTTTTTCCCCTAAAGACTAGTTTCAATTTTCCTTGTAAGCAGCAAGCGCCCACAGTATGAAATACCTTGATTTATATGGCACACATAAAAATATCAAGATCGCTGAGTTTCTTTGTTTGTTTAGCTTTGTTTGTTTAGCTTTGTTTTAGTAACTTTTGTACTATCTACTTTAAAAATGACCTCGTGACCTTTGCCCTTGAGAAATTGTTAGAGTTCACCTCCGTTTCTAATTTTTGATTCAATATGTATTTTATATGTATTTATACTATTACGTTTTTAACTCTACAGATTACAATGTCTGTACTAATTAAACTGATTGTCAGCCTCATTGTTAGTTCCAACCTGGTCACTGCTATAAATATTACCAGCCTTTCTCCCGCCTGTCAGACAACCATTAACAACTCAGGTTACAGTGACAAGATTTCAAACTGCAACAGTTTAAGCTCTACATCAGCATCAAAATTAACACTTGTTGTCAACGGCTTCTGTACAGAGTTTGAGTTTTACAATATTGAATCAGCTACGTGCGGCAAAAGCAGCGAGAGTCAAAGCAGTAGTGATGCCAAAACCAGTTTTTACAATGTTTTGAACAACGTGTCAGCGAATTGTCAAGCCAGCGGCTTTAGTTGCATTAAAAACTTTATCAGTGGCGTTCTGATGAAGCAACAAGAAAAATATTGCATTCTAATGAACATCAATCTGAACGGGAATTCCCTGAAGTCTTGTCTTATTAACCCGGGTTCAGGGTGTACATCAGATGAGGTCGAGAGACTTCAGTCAGCAGCCTGCGCCAATAACAACACATCAGCAGATCAAAAGTTTGCAAACGCAGTGCTCGGCACCACGGTAGCTTGCCAGACTAAGATCTCTTACTGTAGTGAGAACAACGATGAAGCTAAAGCGATGGTGGCGCAGGAGCGATACTGTGACGCATTCAACATCAAAGTTGGCACCGAGAGCACGGAGACGTGTTTTACCAGCACAGGTGGCTGCACTTCCGCTGAGTTCTCCACTCTGAAAGATGCCGCTTGCGATGCGTCGATCTTAACTTGGAATCTCATTACTGTAGTTCTAAGTTACTTAACTTTATTGAATGTTATGTAAAGACATAACTAATATTTAAACTAAGTTTTTAAAGTTAAATAATGTAAGAGTTCTTACTGTAGAATAAGATGTAAATGCAGAAGTGTCACCTCTGTGAACAGTTTTTGACTGTTTTATAAATATAAATATATGCAATTTTGAAGAATATCTTTCAATAATATTGAAATTGTAAGAAGATGAGAATTCACACTCCACTATATTTTGAGAATATTAAATTGCTATTTATACAGCTCCTGTGTATCTTTGTATTTTTTATTGAAAGACTAGCTGGAGCCTCGAATAAGATCTAATGACACCATAAAAAATAGATCCTAGCATTCAGACAAAAGAACAAGTTGCTTAAATCATGTGAATTAAAAACCTGGTCAGTTAATTTATTACTGAAATAATAAAATAGCATTTACTCAGTTTAAAATCAATTAATGTCTACACCAGTATGTACAACTTATGAAAGCAAGCGCCTCTCATACTACGCATGGAGTCTTAATTCTATAATTATTTTGTTTCGGTCTTGATTCTATTACGCTAGTTGTGTTTTTAGTTGTATTTTTATTTTACCACATGTAAACATTAAACATTATCAACGAGAAGATCACAATGTTGAAAAGTTAAACCGGAGTCTGAGAGTTTTGAAAGAGTATATCGATATCTCTTCCTAATTGTTTTTACAAAGCTTATATGAACTCATAGTCTTTGTAAAAGTAATGTGTTTTTTTTCTCCCATTTTGTTGCTTCAAGTTAAAACTTTGCACAATTATTCAATGTACCTGAAAGACATTAAGCAATTTAAAAATTAAACTATTAGTTAATTATTTTTTTGCTGATTAATGATGTTTTAGAACTTCGAAAAGGAGAAATAAATGCTAATTAATGAAGAGATGTGGATATATATATATATGGGTTACTCCCCTTAATACGTTTTGACACGTTTGTTTCTTCCATTTCCCATTGAAATTGTGCATAATTATTACTTGTCGATAACAATAAATGAATCGATTAAAAAATTAACTAGTGAACTAATCATTTAGTACTAATTAATTAATTTCGTTTAATATACAAGAAAGAACGTTAAACCCTGTAATTTTCAGATAAATGACAATAATTAGCAGTTACTTCCCCTTTAAGTATTATTTTTTTATTCTGCTTGTTCTGCATGCATTAAAGATATGAGAGAAAAGAATTGCAGCATAGACGACAAAGCACTTAATGTAATCACCGACTGACTGAGTGACAGGCTTACACAAGATAAGGTTATAACGTCTAACTAAAACCACGAATCTGGCTAGCTGGCTGTCTCTCATTGTCCTTTCTGGACATTTATGACACTCAAAATGGTATGCCCAGCTTGATCAAAGAAAGATAATCTTGCTTTAAACAACAGATATGCATTTCTATGAAAAGCATAGAAGCATAGGTTATATTTAGATAAGCATGCGAGTTTTTTTTTTTCTTTTGCACATCAATGAAGAAAAATATACTTGACCAACGTGGAAACATTTTGTCTACAATTACTAATAAGCCCTAAAAACCTTACATGTAACATGTATATGTGGAGTTATATATATATATTTATATGTATATATATATACCTGTCTATATTTCATAGTTAATGTTTACAAAATCGCTATGAACACATTTAGTCTAACTCATTGTCTGGTACAATTTCATACACAATATTTCTCCTTGATTCATTCTCGGATTAAGTTGAAACTCTACACAATTATTTGTTGACCTAACAAAACATGCATCAATTAAAAAAATTAAACAATTAGCTAATTAATTATTGGTTATTTATTATTTTGTTTGGTATCGATAAAGGAAAATAAATGCTATTATTTGAGATGTGTGGCTGTATATGTGGAGTTATTCCCCTTTTTACCTATTGTACAAGTTTTTTTCTCCAAATTCTGGCTCTCAAATCAAGTTGAATTTCAGTACGGTATAGTTATTTATTGTCGTTGATGATACACGAGTCAATATTAACTAATTCGTTAATCGATTAGTGGTAATTAATTATTGCGATATAGGGCAGTGATTGTGCGGTTCTTTCCCTTTGATAACCTTTGGTGTTGTTTTTTTAAAGATAATTTTAAAAATATTTTGATTATTTTTTTTATATGCTCTCACTTTCTTTGATTAACTGGAATTGGGCTCCAAAAAGACACATAATATAATGCGTATATAACAGGGTTTGTTTAGTCAGAAATGTGGGACTTGAACAGTTACAAAAATTAACTAAGAATTCTTATGCATCAAAATCGAGCTTCGAAGCTATGATAAAAATGCAAATAAAGACTCTGCCACAGTCACTCGAGTTCCAAAGAAACAATATCAGAATACCAGGAAAATGACGATGATGCTCCTTTAAAGGTCTATAGCTTTTGACAGAAATTAATAAATTAATCGGTTATGTCTTCTATCTTCTTTAGGATGATACTGCGTAAATCAGAAACGATGTATTAATGTTGTCTGTATTTGAATACTTTTTGTAGAATTCGACCTGAATAGAATAACTCCTTTTGTTATGTCTGTTTGCTGCAGTTGTGACAGTCATATAGCGGATACATTTTAACCCTTAAAACACGTATGGTAGTTTACCTCTAAATATTCAGAATTGTAATTTCATTTTGTATACACTCATTCTAAAACAGCTCAGCACTTAAAGAGTTAAACAATAGGATTTCCCTTACACTTTTTTTTTTAAATTTTAAATTTATTAAATGTATGAAAATAAAAAAAAAATGAGTGAAGATTTCCTAAAAAAAAATTTGGAAGAAAAGATATTGTCTCCCCCTGGTCTACACCTCCCTACTGGAAGAAAAGATATTGTCTCCCCCAGGTCTACACCTCCCTACTGGAAGAAAAGATATTGTCTCCCCCAGGTCTACACCTCCCTACTGGAAGAAAAGATATTGTCTCCCCCAGGTCTACACCTCCCTACTGGAAGAAAAGATATTCTCTCCCCCAGGTCTACACCTCCCTACTAGTCCAAAGCACTTATCGACTCTTTATGTTATTTAGACCGTGGGAGGCAAATTTATCGTTAACTGATAAACTGGGTGTCCTAGCAAACTGATGGCACAATGACTAGCAAAAAAAGTTACAAGTACAGGACTTATCCTTGACAAAATATTAGACCATGTCATGAACAGGATAATAGCAGAATACGCAGGTTTTCTCAATTTGAACAGAATTTTCGTTTCAGTTTTAGACTGTCTGTTTGAGAATAAGTTAATAAGGGAAAAAAGAAATTAAAATATTTTGAGCTATTATTTTAAACAATTGGTATTATATCATTTTACAATCGTGTAGTCGTAATATATGTCTTTTGGTAGAATACAGTAATGTACTAATACAGAAAAAGATAATTAAATTATTATTAGATTTGACTGTGCGTACTGCATAAAGTCACCAACATGTCAGTAGTCATAAGAAATGACATGAAACCATTTGACATATTTGAAATCTGTAAATCTTGAGAGTTGTGACACATCTCGGAAATTACTAAACATTTTGTATATTAATATACATCCTGTTCGCAATAGCAACTTTTTGAATACATCCCACGGATCGAAAGTCTTTCGCGACCTTCATTAGACGCATTTTGAAATGAAATTCTATTTTTTTTTTACTTTAATTTTAGGATGTAAAAAGTGAGTCGGCTATATCCAAACGTTGATTCTAAACGATGTAATTTTTTTGAAGAATTGTTTTAAATCCAATCCAGTTATAAATCTTTTGTTGACGTTTTCAAAAAAAGAAAGGCTATATCTCCATCATTGTTCCTGACAATTACCGATTAAATTTTTAGACTATATTTGAAGCCAAACTTATTTTGAGTCCGGAAGACTCATTTAATCTTACTTTTTGTAAGTATATTTGGCAGTCTGAACTGATTTCTTTTGTGCACCATTTATGAAAACGGAAAGCGTATCTCTGAGAAGGTTTTATTGCATTCTAAAGACATTGGTGTCACAAGGAGAGGAGGGATGCGGTCCGCACTGGATGAAACCCATTTGGGCTTGCTGCCAAATGGCGCGAGAGGATCAAAGTCCAAGCAACCAAAGTGAGACAATCTTTGTGTCAGACGAAAGATTAAACGTTCTTCGTAATGCGTCTTACTTAACGAGAAGATTATCTCAACTTGTCCCAATTCGTTATACTTTAACATTAAAATGGGCTCCTCTTACTACGGGAAGAAAAATGTGTTAAAGACGCCAGAGAGCAAATTTATGTTCAGATCACAAGTAAACGCTTGGTGGAGCTAACAGCACTTCCTAAGACTACCTGGTTGGATGGTAAGAAACCTGATGCCTCTTTAATAGGCTGCTATCTCCAGAAAAAAAACTTTTCGGTTAAACAAAACATATTAAAATTATCGTCAAAATACTATTTTTGAGAAGGAAAAGACTTCACGTTTAGCAGGGTGAAAACGATAAAAATTAAAAATTTCTGTCACACTCTTGATACGGCCAGTCCCATCCGTTCTTAATGTAATTTTGTGACTTAGTTTCCTTAAGTTTAGCTTGTACTATTTCTTCTAGTACAAGATTGCACCCGGTGCGGACCGCACTCCCACCTCCCGCACACCCTAATGACGCCACTGAAATCATCTATAGATTAAACATTAAACATATTTTTTTACTAATAATCTTTTAAACCATATTTAAATGTATATACGTGTTTAATACTTTAAAGCAATAATTTCCAACGTTTACATACATATGATTGGTAGGCCTACGACTATCTTTCTAAAGACAATTATATTCAAATTATGTGTCAAAAAAACGATTTTCACAGTATACTCGATAGCTCGATTGTAGGACATTTTACTAAGGAGTAAAAGATGCAGAGTTTAGATAACTCTGTGATTAATATATACATTTTTTATTTTATGTTTTTTTTAATTTGAATTTTCTTCAAAAAAAAATTATTGAAATAAAAATTTTGTCTGAATTGAAACACTAGTAGAAGTGAAGTTTTTCCTTATGTTTAAGAAATGGCGGAAATCCTCAGTATAAGAGACTGGTTCGGTCAGACCAGGGATTCTTAAACTGTGGATCGCGACCAATTTGGTGGTCGAATGAAGATTTTTTAAGGGGTCGCCTAATACTTATAGGGAAAAAAAAGTCTCGGAAAGAAACTTGACACTGTAAAAAAAATATGTTGGTAGTTACTATTTTGTTCACTACCATGGCATTCGAGGGTTAACGATGGGAAAAAAAATAAGTCGGTATCATTTCAGACATTTTGATCGTCACAGCATTAAATTTTGTACAATGACTGTCCATCAAACCGCGTGGCCAAATGCAACGTTGAGCCATTGCAGAATCATAGATATTGTATCTATGGTGAAGATTCACCCAGGTTATTCAAAAAGCACACCCGTTTATTACCCAGTATTTCGTCATCATGTTATTGTAGATTATATTTTTATAATGAAACAACTCATAAACATGGATCTCTATAACATCAGCGATAACACTGATAAGATTAAGGCTGGGAGGGTGCCACATAGTGAGAAATTGTAAAAAAAAAAAAAGGTCACTTAATTAAAAAGGTTGAGAATCGCTGGGTCAGCCTGTAAGAGAAGACACTCAGAATCATCTTTCAAGGGACAGAATGAAACTACAAAAAAAATATTTCGACGGACAAATTAAAACAAAGAGTCGGCCTCTCTCTTTCTTTTCTGCTGAGTATCAAGACATATATGATGTTATTATTGTTGTGAACACGTGACGCCCATTTGTTTCTTTTTTCTATGAACGTAACAAAAGTTTATTGAAATGAAATTAAAATTTAAGAAAATAAAATATAAAATATAAATATGAATTAGTTCAGTTGTACAAAAAAAAAAACAATATGTTCTTGAATAGTGAACATAATAAGAAATGCGCATGTGCACATAATTAATCTTTATTACATTCTGACCCTTCATTCTGTCGGAATGACGTTTATTGTACCATAGGCGATCAGTAAACACAACTCTGCTCGAGTCGAGTGTCGAACCTCGAGCCCCTTTCTAGGTAGCCAAGCCAAGCCAAGTTCAAGCGCGCTGAGCCTCTCGACCACGCTTCCCACTTAGTTTATTTATTACTGGTAATAAACTTATTTGCTTGATACCAACAAGGGAAACTAATCCTTCCGTATTCACATATATTGCTAAATTTGTTGGGTATAGTCCCTTTAAATAATTGTTAACGCTATTTCTACATCATTCATTCTCCGATAAAGTTGATACTTTAAACAATTATTAAATTATTTATTGTACTTAACAAAATATGATTCAATAGAAAAATAAACCATTAAACCATAAATTATTGGTAAGAAATTATTTTGTTTAGGAGACGCAGTGGCTGAGCGGTAAAGCGCTTGACTAACTAGGGTCCGGGGTTCGAATCCTGGTGAAGACTAGGATTTTTAATTTATGGATCTTCGGGCGTCTCTGAGTCCACCCAGCTCTAATGGGTACCTGACATTAGTTTGGGAAAAGTAAAGGCCGTTGGACGTTGTGCTGGCCACATCAGTGGCGTCACTAGGCAGGTGCGGGGGGTGCGGTTCGCACCGGATGACACCGACCAGGGAGTGACACCCAAGTGGAAAAGAATTGTACTTTGGATAAAACAGGCAACTTAGACAAAAATAAGTGATTAACTAGAATTCCAAACAAACTTTGGTCTATATATTTTAAATTACTTTTTTTGGTAGGCCTACAAATGTCCAAAGTGATACGTTTTGAAAATTGTGTCGCAAAGGTTGTTTTTCCTTTAAGGAAGTAAAAAACGGAGTTATTTCCAAAATTAAAACTAAATGTATTATTATAACTAGAACCTTTCCCATTAACTAGAAGATCGAATTAAATGTTTTTTGTTTTTTTTTTAATTTTTTAAATAAGTCTTTTCAGTGTGTCTTTAACAACGCAATTTTAGATTCTTTTACCTTCTTAAGGCAAAACTAATAAATTTCTCCCGACTGACGTACAATTGTACTATCAACGTATTTTACGTGAACATAACAAGCCTGCTACAAGCCCTCTTGCTAAACACAAACATGATCAATTGACAATTAACTCCATTATAAACGTGCATGTTCTACTGCAGTGTTTCTCAAACTCGGGTAGAACGACAAACTTGGAGATGGGAGAAGCATTTCAAAGTATTTTTAAGGGTAAAATTTTAAAAGTTGTATTTTTGTTGAAGTAATTAATTAACATTAGAATATGAACCCAGTCTAATGTCTTTCTTAGGCCAGAAATTCTCACAACTGTTGAATGTAGTTATTTTGACGACTTTTGTGTGACAAATATAAAAGCTCCGCGGCCTAAGTTTTTACTGAACAAGACAAATGATCTTAATACCATCACGCCCACTATAGACATACGTGCGCTATGTGTAGCTGGAATATCCCTAGTATATCAGTATTGACCAATGTTGACTCCTACTTTATTAGACTTCGTTGGCATGCGACTTTTACTTTTTTAAATTTGTACGAATAGTGCCCTCGGATTGCAAGAAAATAATTCAATATCGGAACGTCCTTGCATGTTATATTTTAATCTTTTTTGACATGGGCTCTGCATACTATGAGAAAAAGTGCTGTAGAAGACAGAAAAAAAAGGCATCTGGCGAAGCTTACAACACTTCCCCTAGAAGGGGAGGGACTGTTTCATCTTTTATGATATTTCAAGCAGGAAATTTTTTTGAGTCTACAAAAATTATCTACAAATCAATATTTACGAAACCAAAGGCTTAACGGATTAGCTTTTAATGAATATTCACTTCGTACATTTCAATTCTAAACATAATGTAAATATTTATACACAATTAAACCGGAAAATTTTATCATATTTATATGTCTATTAGTATCTTTTCATTTTTATTACAGTCTTTAAAGCCTTCCGAAACCCATTGTTAGAGCTTCATCGGTTGTAGCTGACAGTGGGGCTGCAATAAAACAAAATGTCTAGGGAAAAACCAGAGGAAAAAGTTTTAGAAGCACTGTTCATTTGCCTCGCATGTTTCTCACACCTCTTCTTAATTATTTTTTTTTTAAACTTCGATTTCTAACTAGGATAAATGATGCAATCTAAAACCAAAAAAAAAAAAAGTTTTTGTAGCTCAGAAAAACTGAAAAACGCTTGACCAACAAATGACTATGGAGGCGACCAACATTTTTGGTCTAGATTCTAAAATATTTTAGATGGGAATCAAAGTTTAAAAAAGGTTAGCATAGTGTTAAATAGTTAAATAGTGTAAAAAACGTTAAAATTTAAGAAAGGAAAACTTGTTCAGTTAATGTAAGGTCTATTTTAATTGATGTAGTAACCATGGATAAAATGTCATTCTCAATCACAATTAAAATAGAATAGCTACTCATTTTACATTTGTTAAACATGTATACTGTTGTTGGGAAGGGCGGGTGACACCCTGAGCCTACCGCACCGGGTGACACCCACCCTAGTGACGCCACTGGGCCACATGACACCCTCGTTAACCGTAGGCCAAAGAATCAGATGACCTTTCACAAGGTGTGAAAGGGGAACTTTAGTTTTTTTTTTTATTTTTTTGTTTGTTTAATAAATGATAAGGAAAATTGCGTGTACAATATTGATAGATATGGGGCCTCGTTTTAAAGCCTTCAAATATAGATAAAGTTTTTTAAAAAGTATTATTTATGTTATGCTCGTTTGTAGTTTTGCTTGTTTATTTTTGCTTATTTTCATGTGTAAATGCTGAGAATGCACCCTGTGGTTCCTGCAGTGGCGTGCCGTCACTGTACACTGGTGACAATGTTGGCTAAGAATTTAGCTCTTAAGTAAACTATACGCATTCCGCTTAAAAGCCAGTTCGTTGTTTGATTGGAAAATCGGGATAATGAAGGGCCTAGACCCTATATGACTATCAGTAATTACCAGGACAGCGAATGTTCTTCAATTTCAATTTCTAACAACTTAGAGGTAGATAACACTTAAAATATTATGTTGTATATTGCTATGAAAAATCCATTGCAACTGGTGAGCTCTCTGACATCCACAGAGCAGAAAGGGAAGCACTTACACTAGCTGCTACCATGCTAGCAAATCATCGAAGTTCCCCACACAGTCAGATTGTCCTACTAACCGATGCGAAGACAACCCTCCAAGGCTTGCATAACTCTGGTTTCTCTTGTGTTGAAAACCTCAGAGCAGCACTGACAAAACTCAACAACAGCAGCAGAAAGACCGTTGTTCAGTGGGTGCCAGCTCATATTCGACTAGAGGGAAACGAGAAGGCTGACACACTCGCTAAGGGTGGAAGACGTGGTTCACAAATTAACTCTGCTCTCTACCTGGAAGAAATGAAGAAATTAATTATAAATAAAATAAATGAGAAGTGGACAAGCTCACATCCAAATCACAAGAAAGATGATGCTTACTATAAGCTATCCCGACAAGATCAACGTGTAATCTTTCGACTTAGGACCGGACACAACAGAATGCGACAACACATGTACCGGAAGCTCAAAATTGGAACCAGTGATATCTGCCCATGTGGAGTGTCATCAGAGAATGCCGACCATGTCCTCCAAGACTGCGCTCTTTACCAAGAGGCCCGTCTAAGACACTGGCCGCAAAATACCCCAATAGAAAGAAAACTATATGGAGAGCTCCCTGACTTGGAAACCACTGCGCAGTTCATCTCAGATATTGGTGTAGTGATCTGAACCCTCCAACATAACAATGAGAACGAAGAAGAAGAAGAAGAAGAAGCTATGATCGTGTCTTGTTTTTTAATTTAAAATAATTTAACGCCAAATAGTTTTTCGGAATCAATTCGCTTGCTTTTGTTACAGAACTCAGTGTATGGATATTAGGTTGTTTTGTTTTTCAATTAAAAAATACAAGTTTTTGTTCTGGCTAATATTACATTGTTTTTTTTCCGCCATGACATCTAGAAATCTGATTATCGACAATAGTGTAATAACATAAGGAAGGCAACTCAAAGATATAGATATTTATTTACATGGAGACATCACATTTACATGAAACACGAATTGAAGATTTACGTTTACACTAGACATAGAAAAAGAAGGCGAATCGCTATGAAGGACAGTTCGGCTTGATAGTGACTTTTGTATTTCAAAAAGTAAGTTTGCCGAACTCATCATTCGGGAACTGAAGTGTTGAAACATAGTTCAACTTTGTCGTTTTTTCTTTTCAACATAAAACTAGGCTGAACTTTTTTTTGGTTCACTAATTAAACAATTCACGTGGCTAAACAAGAATGGAAATTAACTCTTTCTCTCCGTTATTATTTAACAAGTTCTGAAGGAATCAACGTTGGTATCGTCAGTTAGGAGAGAAAGAGTTAAAAGTAAAAAAAAATTTTATGATCATTTTACATACTAAATTAAATTTGTAATACTATAATACCATAATTTAAATGTTTTCGATATTTAATTATGACTGCAGGAATGTTTGAAAATAAAAATAAGATGTTCTATGACATAATCCTTTTTCTGGTGTATAAAAACGTGATGCCGGGCCGATCGTGTGATATGCGCTCCAGACTGACATCACGAAGGTCTTAGGTTTAAACCCTGCCATCCTATGCAGGGGTGCTGAACCATCTAGGATGTGATTATTTTCATTTCTGGGAAAATCATAAAACGAATTTAAAAAACAACAACTTATTGTGTATTCATTATTCACATTTATTTGAAACAAAAGATTTTAAACACCATTGCCATAATACAAGAAGTAAAACTTCGCGGTGAGGCCACACATGTGTATTTCAAACCAAGCAA
>JADKLZ010009580.1:0-12852 GCA_021533235.1 Biomphalaria straminea | reverse complement strand
ATACTAGAAGTACATATACATATTCTATACTAGAAGTACATATACATGTTCTATAATAGAAGTACATATTTATATTCTACTAGTCGACCGGTGGCATAGCATACGCCGCTATTTCGCATTACACATTGAAGAAAAACATTATCTAAGCTTAACAAGGAAACCATTTAAAAATAAAATACGCTATAGGAATAACAATTACTCCACTATACAACTTAATAAAATAAAATATTTTAAACAAGATTTTAACTCAAATTGACATGGTCAGTTTCTTTATCGAACGATTCTATCAGTAAAGCCAACGTGTATTCTATAAGATATCTATTTATTATTGGTACGTTTATTACACATAGAACTTTAAAGATCTAGTCTAGATCTAGATTCTTCTATAGATCTATGACTAGACGAAATCTATTTAGATTTACGTAACAATATAAGAAAAACTTTGATAACCTTTGATAAGCTTTAAGCAACTTTGAAATTAATAAACAACTGTTATTATTATTTTATAAAATATTTCCAATGATATAGATCTAGGCCTTTTAATCTAGACTTAGAAGACATCAATCCACCCATCCCAGTAGAGCTCATGGAGTTCCCTGACCTGCTTCAGCAAATCCCTCCATTCAGATCTATCCTGGGCCTATTCCCAAGCTGTTGTAGATCAGAGACTTAGAAGATGATGTGCAAATTTTTCCTGAACAATAGGCCTAATTGAATTTAATAATGTCTTACATTCGGAAATTCCCGAACGTTATAGTCCTTTCAAAAGTTATGTTGGTTCTAGACCTATATTTAGTCTCTATCCAAATTAAATTATTTTTTTTTTACTGTGAACAATTTTAACGGTCTGATTAAAGTTTTTTTTTTTTCTCAAATGGTCAACGAATTAGTAATTCTTTTCTCAACAATATACATCAACTTTTAATTATTTTAGAAAACTCGTTTGAGGCGTTTTCGAACTCAGCGTCCAGGTTGGGTCCAAGCTTGTTTTCTGGTTACAGGTTCCATGAAATTCTGACTTAAATAGAGGTGTTGTATAAACTTCCCACAGTGTAATAAAATTCAGCCAGACTGACAGTACAGAGTGAGTTAATATAAGCTTTTTTTCCCCTAAAGACTAGTTTTAATTTTCCTTGTAAGTAGCAAGCGCCAACAGTATGAAAAACCTTGATTTATATGGCACACATAAAAATCTCAAGATCGCTGAGTTTCTTTGTTTGTTTAGCTTTGTTTGAGTAACTTTTGTACTATCTACTTTAAAAATGACCTCGTGACCTTTGCCCTTGAGAAAATGTTAGAGTTCACCTCCGTTTCTAATTTTTGATTCAATATGTATTTTATATGTATTTATACTATTACGTTTTTAACTCTACAGATTACAATGTCTGTACTAATTAAACTGATTGTCAGCCTCATTGTTAGTTCAAGCCTGGTCTCTGCTATAAATATTACCAGCCTTTCTCCCGCCTGTCAGACAACCATTAACAACTCAGGTTACAGTGACAAGATTTCGAACTGCAACAGTTTAAGCTCTACATCAGCATCAAAATTAACACTTGTAGTCAACGGCTTCTGTACAGAGTTGGAGTTTTACAATATTGAATCAGCTACGTGCGGCAAAAGTAGCGAGAGTCAAAGCAGTAGTGATGCCAAAACCAGTTTTTACAATGTTTTGAACAACGTGTCGGCGAATTGTCAAGCCAGCGGCTTTAGTTGCATTAAAAACTTTATCAGTGGCGTTCTGATGAAGCAACAAGAAAAATATTGCATTCTCATGAACATCAATCTGAACGGGAATTCCCTGAAGTCATGTCTTATTAACCCGGGTTCAGGGTGTACATCAGATGAGGTCGAGAGACTTCAGTCAGCAGCCTGCGCCAATAACAACACATCAGCAGATCAAAAGTTTGCGAACGCAGTGCTCGGCACCACGGTAGCTTGCCAGACTAAGATCTCTTACTGTAGTGAGAGCAACAATGAAGCTAAAGCGATGGTGGCGCAGGAGCGATACTGTGACGCATTCAACATCAAAGTTGGCACCGAGAGCACGGAGACGTGTTTTACCAGCACAGGTGGCTGCACTTCCGCTGAGTTCTCCACTCTGAAAGATGCCGCTTGCGACGCGTCGATCTTAACTTGGAATCTCATTACTGTAGTTCTAAGTTACTTAACTTTATTGAATGTTATGTAAAGACATAACTAATATTTAAACTAAGTTTTTAAAGTTAAATAATGTAAGAGTTCTTACTGTAGAATAAGATGTAAATGCAGAAGTGTCACCTCTGTGAACAGTTTTTGACTGTTTTATAAATATAAATATATGCAATTTTGAAGAATATCTTTCAATAATATTGAAATTGTAAGAAGATGAGAATTCACACTCCACTATATTTTGAGAAGATTAAATTGCTATTTATACAGCTCCTGTGTATCTTTGTATTTTTTATTGAAAGACTAGCTGGAGCCTCGAATAAGATCTAATGACACCATAAAAAATAGATCCTAGCATTCAGACAAAAGAACAAGTTGCTTAAATCATGTGAATTAAAAACCTGGTCAGTTAATTTATTACTGAAATAATAAAATGCATTTACTCAGTTTAAAATCAATTAATGTCTACACCAGTATGTACAACTTATGAAAGCAAGCGCCTCTCATACTACGCATGGAGTCTTAATTCTATAATTATTTTGTTTCGGTCTTGATTCTATTACGCTAGTCGTGTTTTTAGTTGTATTTTTATTTTACCACATGTAAAAATTAAACATTATCAACGAGAAGATCATATTGTTGAAAAGTTAAACCGGAGTCTGAGAGTTTTGAAAGAGTATATCGATATCTCTTCCTAATTGTTTTTACAAAGCTTATATGAACTCATAGTCTTTGTAAAAGTAATGTGTTTTTTTTCTCCCATTTTGTTGCTTCAAGTTAAAACTTTGCACAATTATTCAATGTACCTGAAAGACATTAAGCAATTTAAAAATTAAACTATTAGTTAATTATTTTTTTGCTGATTAATGATGTTTTAGAACTTCGAAAAGGAGAAATAAATGCTAATTAATGAAGAGATGTGGATATATATATATATGGGTTACTCCCCTTAATACGTTTTGACACGTTTGTTTCTTCCATTTCCCATTGAAATTGTGCATAATTATTTATTGTCGATAACAATAAATGAATCGATTAAAAAATTAACTAGTGAACTAATCATTTAGTACTAATTAATTAATTTCGTTTAATATACAAGAAAGAACTTTAAACCCTGTAATTTTCAGATAAATGACAGTAATTAGCAGTTACTTCCCCTTTAAGTATTATTTTTTTATTCTGCTTGTTTTGCATGCATTAAAGATATGAGAGAAAAGAATTGCAGCATAGACGACAAAGCACTTAATGTAATCACTGACTGACTGAGTGACAGGCTTACACAAGATAAGGTTATAACGTCTAACTAAAACCACAAATATCGCTTGCTGGCTGTCTCTCATTGTCCTTTCTGGACATTTATGACACTCAAAATGATATGCCCAGCTTGATAAAAGAAAGATAATCTTGCTTTAAACAACAGATATGCATTTCTATGAAAAGCATAGAAGCATAGGTTATATTTAGATAAGCATGCGAGTTTTTTTTTTTCTTTTGCACATCAATGAAGAAAAATATACTTGACCAACGTGGAAACATTTTGTCTACAATTACTAATAAGCCCTAAAAACCTTACATGTAACATGTATATGTGGAGTTATATATATATATTTATATGTATATATATATACCTGTCTATATTTCATAGTTAATGTTTACAAAATCGCTATGAACACATTTAGTCTAACTCATTGTCTGGTACAATTTCATACACAATATTTCTCCTTGATTCATTCTCGGATTAAGTTGAAACTCTACACAATTATTTGTTGACCTAACAAAACATGCATCAATTAAAAAAATTAAACAATTAGCTAATTAATTATTGGTTATTTATTATTTTGTTTGGTATCGATAAAGGAAAATAAATGCTATTATTTGAGATGTGTGGCTGTATATGTGGAGTTATTCCCCTTTTTACCAATTGTACAAGTTTTTTTCTCCAAATTCTGGCTCTCAAATCAAGTTGAATTTCAGTATAGTTATTTATTGTCGTTGATGATACACGAGTCAATATTAACTAATTCGTTAATCGATTAGTGGTAATTAATTATTGCGATATATGGCAGTGATTGTGCGGTTCTTTCCCTTTGATAACCTTTGGTGTTGTTTTTTTAAAGATAATTTTAAAAATATTTTGCTTATTTTTTTTTATATACTTTCACTTTCTTTGATTAAATGGAATTGGGCTCCAAAAAGACACATAATATAATGCGTATATAACAGGGTTTGTTTAGTCAGAAATGTGGGACTTTAACAGTTACAAAAATTAACTAAGAATTCTTATGCATCAAAATCGAGCTTCGAAGCTATGATAAAAATGCAAATAGTCACTCGAGTTCCAAAGAAACAATATCAGAATACCAGGAAAATGACGATGATGCTCCTTAAAGGTCTCTAGCTTTTGACAGAAATTAATAAATTAATCGGTAATGTCTTCTATATTCTTTAGGATGATACTGCGTAAATCAGAAACGATGTATTAATTTTGTCTGTATTTGAATACTTTTTGTAGAATTCGACCTGAATAGAACAACATACTCTTGTATATTTCTTTGCTGCAGTTGTGACTGTCATATAGCGGATACATTTTAACCCTTAAAACACGTATGGTAGTTTACCTCTAAATATTCAGAATTGTAATTTCATTTTGTATGCACTCATTTTAAAACAGCTCAGCACTTAAAGAGTTAAACAATAGGATTTCCCTTACACTTTTTTTTTTAATTTTAAACTTATTAAATGTATGAAAATAAAAAAAAATGAGCGAAGATTTCCTAAAAAAAAATCTGGAAGAAAAGGTATTCTCTCCCCCAGGTCTACACCTCCCTACTGGAAGAAAAGATATTGTCTCCCCCAGGTCTACACCTCCCTACTAGTCCAAAACACTTATCGACTCTTTATGTTATTTAGACCGTGGGAGGCAAATTTATCGTTAACTGATAAACTGGGTGTCCTAGCAAACTGATGGCACAATGACTAGCAAAAAAATTTACAAGTACAGGACTTATCCTTGACAAAATATTAGACCATGTCATAAATAAGATAATTGCAGAGTACGCAGGTTTTCTCAATTTGAACAGAATTTTCGTTTCAGTTTTAGACTGTCTGTTTAAGAATAGCTAGACATTAATAAGGGAAAAAAGAAATTAAAATATTTAGAGCTATTATTTTAAACAATTGGTATTATATCATTTTACAATCGTGTAGTCGTAATATATGTCTTTTGGTAGAATACAGTAATGTACTAATACAGAAAAAGCTAATTAAATTATTATTAGATTTGACTGTGCGTACTGCATAAAGTCACCAACATGTCAGTAGTCAAAAGAAATGACATGAAACCATTTGACATATTTGAAATCTGTAAATCTTGAGAGTTGTGACACATCTCGGAAATTACTAAACATTTTGTATATTAATATACATCCTGTTCGCAATGGCAACTTTTTGAATACATCCCACGGATCGAAAGTCTTTCGCGACCTTCATTAGACGCATTTTGAAATGAAATTCTATTTTTTTTTTTACTTTAATTTTAGGATGTAAAAAGTGAGTCGGCTATATCCAAACGTTGATTCTAAACGATGTAATTTTTTTTGAAGAATTGTTTTAAATCCAATCCAGTTATAAATCTTTTGTTGACGTTTTCAAAAAAAGAAAGGCTATATCTCCATCATTGTTCCTGACAATTACCGATTAAATTTTTAGACTATATTTGAAGCCAAACTTATTTTGGGTCCGGAAGACTCATTTAATCTTACTTTTTGTAAGTATATATGGCAGTCTGAACTGATTTCTTTTGTGCACCATTTATGAAAACGGAAAGCGTATCTCTGAGAAGGTTTTATTGCATTCTAAAGACATTGGTGTCACAAGGAGAGGAGGGATGCGGTCCGCACTGGATGAAACCCATTTGGGCTTGCTGCCAAATGGCGCGAGAGGATCAAAGTCCAAGCAACCAAAGTGAGACAATCTTTGTGTCAGACGAAAGATTAAACGTTCTTCGTAATGCGTCTTACTTAACGAGAAGATTATCTTAACTTGTCCCAATTCGTTATACTTTAACATTGAAATGGGCTCCTCTTACTACGGGAAGAAAAATGTGTTAAAGACGCCAGAGAGCAAATTTATGTTCGGATCACAAGTAAACACCACTTCCTAAGACTACCTGGTTGGATGGAGCGGAAACCTGATGCCTCTTTAATAGGCTGCTATCTCAAGAAAAAAACTTTTTCGGTTAAACAAAACATATTAAAATTATCGTCAAAATACTATTTTTGAGAAGGAAAAGACTTCACGTTTAGCAGGGTGAAAACCATAAAAAGTTTGAATTAAACACTGATTATTGTCTCAGAAGTTTTATTTCTGTAACACTCTTGATACGGCCAGTCCCATCCGTTCTTAATGTAATTTTGTGACTTAGTTTCCTTAAGTTTAGCTTGTACTATTTCTTCTAGTACAAGATTGCACCCGGTGCGGACCGCACTCTCACTCCCCGCACATCCTAATGACGCCACTGAAATCATCTATAGATTCAGCATTAAACATATTTTTTTACTAATAATCTCTTAAACCATATTTAAATGTATATACGTGTTTAATACTTTAAAGCAATAATTTCCAACGTTTACATATATAAAATTGGTAGGCCTACGACTATCTTTCTAAAGACAATTATATTCAAATTATGTGTAGAAAAAACGATTTTCACAGTATACTCGATAGCTCGATTGTAGGACATTTTACTAAGGAGTAAAAGATGCAGAGTTTAGATAACTCTGTGATTAATATATATATTTTTTATTTTATTTTTTTTTTAATTTGAATTTTCTTCAAAAAAAAAAATTATTGAAATAAAAATTTTGTCTGAATTGAAACACTAGTAGAAGTGAAGTTTTTCCTTATGTTTAAGAAATGGCGGAAATCCTCAGTATAAGAGACTGGTTCGGTCAGACCAGGGATTCTTAAACTGTGGATCGCGACCAATTTGGTGGTCGAATGAAGATTTTTTAAGGGGTCGCCTAATACCTATAGGGAAAAAAATTGTCGGAAAGAAACTTGACACTGTAAAAAAAAAATCTGTTGGTAGTTACTATTTTGTTCATTACCATGGCATTCGAGGGTTAATGATGGAAAAAAAAATAAGTCGGTATCATTCCAGACATTTTGATCGTCACAGCATTAAATTTTGTACAATGACTGTCCATCAAACCGCGTGGCCAAATGCAACGTTGAGCCATTGCAGAATCATAGATATTGTATCTATGGTGAAGATTCACCCAGGTTATTCAAAAAGCACACCCGTTTATTACCCAGTATTTCGTCATCATGTTATTGTAGATTATATTTTTATAATGAAACAACTCATAAACATGGATCTCTATAACATCAGCGATAACACTGATAAGTTTAAGGCTGGGAGGGTGCCACAAAGTGAGAAATTGTAAAAAAAAAAAAAAGGTCACTTAATTAAAAATGTTGAGAACGCTGGGTCAGCCTGTAAGAGAAGACACTCAGAATCATCTTTCAAGGGACAGAATGAAACTACAAAAAAAATATTTCGACGGACAAATTAAAACAAAGAGTCGGCCTCTCTCTTTCTTTTCTGCTGAGTACCAAGACATATATGATGTTATTATTGTTGTGAACACGTGACGCCCATTTGTTTCTTTTTTCTATGAACGTAACAAAAGTTTATTGAAATGAAATTAAAATTTAAGAAAATAAAATATAAAATATAAATATGAATTAGTTCAGTTGTACAAAAAAAAAAACAATATGTTCTTGAATAGTGAACATAATAAGAAATGCGCATGTGCACATAATTAATCTTTATTACATTCTGACCCTTCATTCTGTCGGAATGACGTTTATTGTACCATAGGCGATCAGTAAACACAACTCTGCTCGAGTCGAGTGTCGAACCTCGAGCCCCTTTCTAGGTAGCCAAGCCAAGCCAAGTTCAAGCGCGCTGAGCCTCTCGACCACGCTTCCCACTTAGTTTATTTATTACTGGTAATAAACTTATTTGCTTGATACCAACAAGGGAAACTAATCCTTCCGTATTCACATATATTGCTAAATTTGTTGGGTATAGTCCCTTTAAATAATTGTTAACGCTATTTCTACATCATTCATTCTCCGATAAAGTTGATACTTTAAACAATTATTAAATTATTTATTGTACTTAACAAAATATGATTCAATAGAAAAATAAACCATTAAACCATAAATTATTGGTAAGAAATTATTTTGTTTAGGAGACGCAGTGGCTGAGCGGTAAAGCGCTTGACTAACTAGGGTCCGGGGTTCGAATCCTGGTGAAGACTAGGATTTTTAATTTATGGATCTTCGGGCGTCTCTGAGTCCACCCAGCTCTAATGGGTACCTGACATTAGTTTGGGAAAAGTAAAGGCCGTTGGACGTTGTGCTGGCCACATCAGTGGCGTCACTAGGCAGGTGCGGGGGGTGCGGTTCGCACCGGATGACACCGACCAGGGAGTGACACCCAAGTGGAAAAGAATTGTACTTTGGATAAAACAGGCAACTTAGACAAAAATAAGTGATTAACTAGAATTCCAAACAAACTTTGGTCTATATATTTTAAATTACTTTTTTTGGTAGGCCTACAAATGTCCAAAGTGATACGTTTTGAAAATTGTGTCGCAAAGGTTGTTTTTCCTTTAAGGAAGTAAAAAACGGAGTTATTTCCAAAATTAAAACTAAATGTATTATTATAACTAGAACCTTTCCCATTAACTAGAAGATCGAATTAAATGTTTTTTGTTTTTTTTTTAATTTTTTAAATAAGTCTTTTCAGTGTGTCTTTAACAACGCAATTTTAGATTCTTTTACCTTCTTAAGGCAAAACTAATAAATTTCTCCCGACTGACGTACAATTGTACTATCAACGTATTTTACGTGAACATAACAAGCCTGCTACAAGCCCTCTTGCTAAACACAAACATGATCAATTGACAATTAACTCCATTATAAACGTGCATGTTCTACTGCAGTGTTTCTCAAACTCGGGTAGAACGACAAACTTGGAGATGGGAGAAGCATTTCAAAGTATTTTTAAGGGTAAAATTTTAAAAGTTGTATTTTTGTTGAAGTAATTAATTAACATTAGAATATGAACCCAGTCTAATGTCTTTCTTAGGCCAGAAATTCTCACAACTGTTGAATGTAGTTATTTTGACGACTTTTGTGTGACAAATATAAAAGCTCCGCGGCCTAAGTTTTTACTGAACAAGACAAATGATCTTAATACCATCACGCCCACTATAGACATACGTGCGCTATGTGTAGCTGGAATATCCCTAGTATATCAGTATTGACCAATGTTGACTCCTACTTTATTAGACTTCGTTGGCATGCGACTTTTACTTTTTTAAATTTGTACGAATAGTGCCCTCGGATTGCAAGAAAATAATTCAATATCGGAACGTCCTTGCATGTTATATTTTAATCTTTTTTGACATGGGCTCTGCATACTATGAGAAAAAGTGCTGTAGAAGACAGAAAAAAAAGGCATCTGGCGAAGCTTACAACACTTCCCCTAGAAGGGGAGGGACTGTTTCATCTTTTATGATATTTCAAGCAGGAAATTTTTTTGAGTCTACAAAAATTATCTACAAATCAATATTTACGAAACCAAAGGCTTAACGGATTAGCTTTTAATGAATATTCACTTCGTACATTTCAATTCTAAACATAATGTAAATATTTATACACAATTAAACCGGAAAATTTTATCATATTTATATGTCTATTAGTATCTTTTCATTTTTATTACAGTCTTTAAAGCCTTCCGAAACCCATTGTTAGAGCTTCATCGGTTGTAGCTGACAGTGGGGCTGCAATAAAACAAAATGTCTAGGGAAAAACCAGAGGAAAAAGTTTTAGAAGCACTGTTCATTTGCCTCGCATGTTTCTCACACCTCTTCTTAATTATTTTTTTTTTAAACTTCGATTTCTAACTAGGATAAATGATGCAATCTAAAACCAAAAAAAAAAAAAGTTTTTGTAGCTCAGAAAAACTGAAAAACGCTTGACCAACAAATGACTATGGAGGCGACCAACATTTTTGGTCTAGATTCTAAAATATTTTAGATGGGAATCAAAGTTTAAAAAAGGTTAGCATAGTGTTAAATAGTTAAATAGTGTAAAAAACGTTAAAATTTAAGAAAGGAAAACTTGTTCAGTTAATGTAAGGTCTATTTTAATTGATGTAGTAACCATGGATAAAATGTCATTCTCAATCACAATTAAAATAGAATAGCTACTCATTTTACATTTGTTAAACATGTATACTGTTGTTGGGAAGGGCGGGTGACACCCTGAGCCTACCGCACCGGGTGACACCCACCCTAGTGACGCCACTGGGCCACATGACACCCTCGTTAACCGTAGGCCAAAGAATCAGATGACCTTTCACAAGGTGTGAAAGGGGAACTTTAGTTTTTTTTTTTATTTTTTTGTTTGTTTAATAAATGATAAGGAAAATTGCGTGTACAATATTGATAGATATGGGGCCTCGTTTTAAAGCCTTCAAATATAGATAAAGTTTTTTAAAAAGTATTATTTATGTTATGCTCGTTTGTAGTTTTGCTTGTTTATTTTTGCTTATTTTCATGTGTAAATGCTGAGAATGCACCCTGTGGTTCCTGCAGTGGCGTGCCGTCACTGTACACTGGTGACAATGTTGGCTAAGAATTTAGCTCTTAAGTAAACTATACGCATTCCGCTTAAAAGCCAGTTCGTTGTTTGATTGGAAAATCGGGATAATGAAGGGCCTAGACCCTATATGACTATCAGTAATTACCAGGACAGCGAATGTTCTTCAATTTCAATTTCTAACAACTTAGAGGTAGATAACACTTAAAATATTATGTTGTATATTGCTATGAAAAATCCATTGCAACTGGTGAGCTCTCTGACATCCACAGAGCAGAAAGGGAAGCACTTACACTAGCTGCTACCATGCTAGCAAATCATCGAAGTTCCCCACACAGTCAGATTGTCCTACTAACCGATGCGAAGACAACCCTCCAAGGCTTGCATAACTCTGGTTTCTCTTGTGTTGAAAACCTCAGAGCAGCACTGACAAAACTCAACAACAGCAGCAGAAAGACCGTTGTTCAGTGGGTGCCAGCTCATATTCGACTAGAGGGAAACGAGAAGGCTGACACACTCGCTAAGGGTGGAAGACGTGGTTCACAAATTAACTCTGCTCTCTACCTGGAAGAAATGAAGAAATTAATTATAAATAAAATAAATGAGAAGTGGACAAGCTCACATCCAAATCACAAGAAAGATGATGCTTACTATAAGCTATCCCGACAAGATCAACGTGTAATCTTTCGACTTAGGACCGGACACAACAGAATGCGACAACACATGTACCGGAAGCTCAAAATTGGAACCAGTGATATCTGCCCATGTGGAGTGTCATCAGAGAATGCCGACCATGTCCTCCAAGACTGCGCTCTTTACCAAGAGGCCCGCCTAAGACACTGGCCGCAAAATACCCCAATAGAAAGAAAACTATATGGAGAGCTCCCTGACTTGGAAACCACTGCGCAGTTCATCTCAGATATTGGTGTAGTGATCTGAACCCTCCAACATAACAATGAGAGAGAAGAAGAAGAAGAAGAAGAAGCTACGATCGTGTCTTGTTTTTTAATTTAAAATAATTTAACGCCAAATAGTTTTTCGGAATCAATTCGCTTGCTTTTGTTACAGAACTCAGTGTATGGATATTAGGTTGTTTTGTTTTTCAATTAAAAAATACAAGTTTTTGTTCTGGCTAATATTACATTGTTTTTTTCCGCCATGACATCTAGAAATCTGATTATCGACAATAGTGTAATAACATAAGGAAGGCAACTCAAAGATATTAATATTTATTTACATGGAGACATCACATTTACATGAAACACGAATTGAAGATTTACGTTTACGCTAGACATAGAAAAAGAAGGCGAATCGCTATGAAGGACAGTTCGGCTTGATAGTGATTTTTGTATTTCAAAAAGGTAAGTTTGCCGAACTCATCATTCGGGAACTGAAGTGTTTAAACATAGTTCACCTTTGTCGTTTTTTTTTTTCAACATAAAACTAGGCTGAACTTTTTTTTGGTTCACTAATTAAACAATTCACGTGGCTAAACAAGAATGGAAATTAACTCTTTCTCTCCGTTATTATTTAACAAGTTCTGAAGGAATCAACGTTGGTATCGTCAGTTAGGAGAGAAAGAGTTAAAAGTAAAAAAAAATATTATGATCATTTTACATACTAAATTAAATTTGTAATACTATAATACCATAATTTAAATGTTTTCGATATTTAATTATGACTGCAGGAATGTTTGAAAATAAAAATAAGATGTTCTATGACATAATCCTTTTTCTGGTGTATAAAAACGTGATGCCGGGCCGATCGTGTGATATGCGCTCCAGACTGACATCACGAAGGTCTTAGGTTTAAACACTGCCATCCTATGCAGGGGTGCTGAACCATCTAGGATGTGATTATTTTCATTTCTGGGAAATGCATAAAACGAATTAAAAAAACAACAACTTATTGTGTATTCATTATTCACATTTATTTGAAACAAAAGATTTTAAACACCATTGCCATAATACAATAGGTAAAACTTCGCGGTGAGGCCACACATGTGTATTTCAAACCAAGCAA